>NEWO01002623.1:2235-27061 GCA_003013225.1 Phalaenopsis aphrodite
GCAGGAGCAGGCGTTCAGGAATGGCAGAGGAGGAAGACCAGGAGAATGGAGATCAGCGAGATCGAGGGAGGCGAGGCTTTCGTGTGTGACTGCGAGCGAAGAAGCAGGCGCGAGGAAGAGGTGAACCGAGCTTCGATGCAGAGGAGATATCGAATAAATCAGGTGGCGAACGAGAGAGAGGAATCCTCAGCGAGCAATAAGAGAGGTTCAACGGGAAGAAGACGAGCCCGAGCGGGATTTCTATCCCTCGAATTCCAAAAAATAAGCGTTAAGCTTGTGTTGGGGGGGGGGAATTAATGATTTCCTTTCAGGCAGACAGGTTAATTGGAAAAGTTTAATGGGGAGAATTAAATGATAAATTTGAAATTTAAAATCATATAAGCTGAGTCAATTAGCCCATGTCCAGCCTGAATCAAACCCAAGTCGGACTTAGGTTGAGCCCGGGCCCGCGCCCCACTAAAAAAAAACGTGCATCGATATTCGTGTTAGTTGCTCACGCGCGAAACCATAGTGATATGGGTATCCCTCCTAGCTAAAGTCGACGTCTCGAACACGTCGGCGCGATCCATTTCGACATCCGGGGTCGTCCGGACGAGTTCGCCGGCGGGCGAGTCGATTCAAGTCAAATTCGTGTGTGGTGCAGTAAGTGCATGAATTGCGGCGCTCACGAGTAATCAAGTCACAAAGGGTTCACCTAAGGTTGTTTGATCCTATAGGAACTCATTTTCGGGCCCTTTATATGTTGGTCCTTAGCCCTTGCAACTAAAAGTTGAGTGCTTGGAACCACTCATGCGAGTTCTTCACAAAAAAAATGAGTCAAGAAGTGGCTTGAAGTTCTACGGGAGGTGGGCTCCATTGCTAGTCCGCTAGGATGGTCAACAAGAAACTCCTAAGGCTAGATTTTAGGTTCTGGGAGTTTGAGACTAAGACCTCACTAAATATGAGGTCAACACTCCTAAACGGGAGCCCCCCTTGTTTGTGTCTGTTGGTTCCCTTGTGCACCTGTTTGAGGGCTCCTTGCTGCCTTGACCGTGAGCACCTATATGGGATTCTTTGAATGATGTTGGGTTCATATGACATTGAAAGCCTTTGGCTCGAGGTGGAATTGAATGCTTTAATGTTGGTAAAATGGAATACTTCTATTCTTGTTATTTGAAAGAATTCAAATGCCTCTTTCGGAGGAATGATTTGTTAAATGTTTGGAGATGTTCCAGGGTCTAATTCTTCGGGTTGAATTGATTGCAATAAAAAAAAGAGAAAAGAAAAAAAAAAGAGGAAACTAAAATTTTGATATTTGAGAAAGGTTTGGGAATAGCTTGGAGACCTCTAAATTGTGCATTTTGGGGTTGTTCCAGGCTAGCATCGGGAAGTGTGTCTATCTCATTGCTCGTTCGAGAACTCCAATCGGGTGGATGTTTCAGGCTAATCCTCCTACCACTTTGGCTTTTCTTCCTAAATTATTTTTGGAGGTGAGTTAGTCTTCTTTTGCATTCCTTGCTTTTTTTGGTTCATTTTTCTTTGCTTCTTGGTTTGAGTTTTACGTGCTTATGTTCAAAACATAAGTGCATACGTATAGTTATGGCTACATGTGAAACCATCAAGAAGATCGTAAGTAGAACGGTCTTTTTGGGGTATTGGACGGTGATGATAAAGGCACCCCGGTGGTAGAGCGGAATGATATTCCATCCTACGACATCAGGACAATTCAGGGACCTGGAGAACCGTAGGATGATAATATCATTCATCGACATAAGACTAGCGGGGGACTCATACTTTCTTAGGTTGTTGGCGGTCCTACGCCCGACATCGACAATCAATTTTCAAAACTGATAAGAACAGACACGATAAAAACATATATAATATTTATAAAAGTATTTTTACTACAAAATTAATACAACTTCTCTTTATATGCCTAAAATCCATGTGCATGCTAAAATATAAATTTTAAATGTATTGTAACTTGGTTGTCCACTTGTCGATTACCGTTACCGGACTAAGGAGTACCCTCCTAAGTTATGTTTAGTAGGATACTCTTCTAGTTGAGTAGCGAACTCTATACATTCGGGTGACCGATAGTAGCCTTCGACGTCCCTCGACTACATATATATAGTATCTGAGTCTAGCTCCACCCGAATGCTTATGGCTTTCTTTCTTTCTTTGGAATTTTTATGTGTTTTCCCACGATTTCATCGAAATCGGATTTTTGTGTTTTCCTACGGCTTCCTTGAAATCTTTGTAAAACACTTGTGATTTCTTTTCTTTGGATTTTCTTTGTATTTTCGACGATTTTCCTCTAATTATTGTTGACCTTCTGCCGCTTTTTTTTTCGAGCCTTTTCAGGAGCCGCCGATCTGTCAGGTATACATGTTTGTTTTACATTTACAGCGTTTACTTTTGCTACTGCACGTTTTCCTACGTATACACATAATTCATGCCTATAATATTACTATTTGTTGTTTACTGTGTCACATTGCATTTTCCCTTTTATAACTCATGTTGTTTCTACAGACTTGCAGGGGACTTTTAGGTTAGAGGCCAGTAGGACACCCAGTTTAGGAGGTACCCTGTAGCGAGCCACTGACCCAACAAATGTACATGTATACACACCACAACCCTGAGCCTATAATCACTATGTTAAAGATCTTAGAGTAATCTTTCAAGAAGCGAAGCGTGGAAGCAAGCGGACGAAGGGCGAAAATCGAAACCGCGGCGACGAGGCGTATGATGTCTCCTTAGAGTTAAAGTCCAATTGTAACATAGTTGGGAAGTCACCGGGGTTCTCCCTGGATCCATGGCATCCCCTATCTTTCACTCAATTGACTCATGAAAATAACTGTTCATATTCCGAGCCTTTCTCCCTTTAATTTCCTCATATTTATCCTTGGAAACTTTAACTTTGCACTCTTGAAGACAAAACCACTGATCTTAATAGATAGTCTTCTTAAATGATTTCAATCATTTAAGATGTAATTAACTATAGGTATTTGTCTCTATAGGGAACATAAGAACCCAGTTTAAAATAAACCCTATTTAATCTCCCATATTAAATAGAGGAACTTGTCGGTCAACATAAAGGTTCGCAGACTAAAACGAATGTCATAAAATCTTTAGTTTATTTAATCGAACTGCACTAATAAGTAATATGTCTATTCTTCTGGATAGATATATCGCTTACGGTGTTGTGCTCGATCATTTAAATTATTGCAAATATGAGATCGGTTCGGTCTCGTATTTCAAACAAAAATTAAAATACTACTTTTTTTAAATTATATATATAAATTAAACTAAACTTCTTTTAAAATCGAGCGTCGGGTATCCATTTCGGCGGTCAACAATTTGTAATTTGGCGACCGACAAAGAGTTATATGCTATCATTCAAAACCTTAAATGCTAGAGATATTACTTGCTATATAATGAGTTTATTCTAAACATGGATCATTACGCTCTTAAATTTATAAATAAAAAAAAAAACCTAAATTATAGAAATATCAAAGGTAATACTTATAATCACTTCCTCAAATTTTTAAATTCTTGATTTTGAGAGTTTAAAGGATGACATGTCATTTAATAGATCCTCCATTATTATTGATGGTTATCCTTATAAAGAAAAGAGAATATGCATTCCCTAGACATACATGAGAGAATTTCTAATTAAACGGATTCATTCAGAGGGAATAGCAAGACGTTTTGGAAAGCATAAAGACTATAGCCTTGAAAAAAAAATTTATTGGCCTTCCTTAAATAGAGATGCAAACTAGATAATGACTAAATGTTATACTTATCGTCGAGCTAAAGGCTAACAAATAAAAAACAGGAAAATATATTATCTTGTTGAGTGCTTGTAGACCTTGGAAGACATATCTATGAACTTTATTTTAGGTCTTCATAAGACTCCTAGAGGTCATGACAATATCTTGATGGTTATTGACAGAGTTCCCAAGATATCCCACTTCTTGCCTTTTTCAAAATCAAATGATGCATAAAATATATAAAGATATTCTTCAAAAAGATTGTAAGGTTAAATGAACCTCAATTCACTATAGTTTTTTATAAAGATATCAAATTATATCCTATTTTTTTGGAAGACACTATGGATGCTAATGGGTACTAGTTGAAATATTCTTTTGCCTACCACCCCCAAAAACATGGCCAAATTGAGATGGTTAATCAAAATTTCGAAAGTTTATTATGATGCACGGTTGGAAAGAGTATTGGAAGTTGGGATCTAGTTTTATGAACCCCAAATTTGCATATAATAATACTATTTCTAGGGCAGCCAATAAAGAACCTTTCGAAATAGTTTATGGCTACAATCCTAAGAAGACTATCGAATTATTGAACATACATATCCATACATTTTTTGAATCAGCATATACATTTGCATGTAATATTTATACTCTTCATGAAGTGTAAAATAATAATTGGATTTACAAAATACAAAATAAGTTGAATAAATAAAATTAAATTAAATTTTTAACAAGTATAGTGTATTGTATTGATACGTATTCAGCTTGAGCGATTTCCTTCCACAAAATACAAGAAATTACAAATGAGAACATGTGGGCCATTAAAAAAAAAAAGGAAAATAAGCACAAATGCTTATATGTTTTAGCAGGCTTCAGACATGCTTTTTAGTCCTACATTCAATGTGAAAGATTAAGTATTTTTAAAAGATTTACCCAACCTCCAAAATTGCAAGATAGTACTCTTGTAGGAGGAGATAAAAATTATTTGCAAGCACCTATACAACCTTCCTTCTTTGAGGTAAAACATATCATTACAAGGATGTTGTCAACAAGCCGTAGATTATAGATCTCTTTTACCGTAGAAGGATAAGCCACCATCAGAGTATACTCAGTTTACTATTATTGATTTGGAGAATCTTGTACTAGAGCTAAAAGAGGATTACATCAGCCCTAACCCTTCAAAGAAAGTTCTTTGAGGTTTGAGGTAATTGATGTGGAACAAGAAGTGCAGGATGTTAATGCCAATAACGATAGAGCAACAACTAAATCACAAATTATACAGGCCACCTTGGCCTAGTGGTTAAGAGCTTTGCCTTTCAACTAAGATGTCATGGGTTCAAGCCTTAAATATGTCGTATACATGCGATTGGTGTGCACAAATAAAAAAATAATCAAATCACAAACTAAGAAATTGGAGAAGAATCAAGATCCAATGACTAGAAGCTAATCGAAGAAAACTGAAGCATAGGGATTTTCTAATATTAATATGAAAATTGTTTTACGTTTAATATAATTTTGATGTTTTGTATTGCCTTATGTGACACATGAACGTGATGGAATATACATGTAAAGTGCAGTATGTTTAGAACAGAAGGACCGTTCAAGCAAAGGAGGGAGCGGTTAGGAGTGGTTACTTCCATGGGCCTGACCCCCTTCTTCTTCCCTCTCTTCTTTTTTTTATTTGAATTTACATTTTGTAAAAGATATAAATAGGTGTTGTTTTGATGTAATAGATTAATATTGATAAGTTTTACTGAATATTAGAATGAGTTTTAATTGTGAAACTCAAGGGAGGAAGCTCGGTGGCCAAATTCAACAAATGGGGCTGCTTGGTCGCTAGTCTCTTTTCTTATGCTACATTGATGAGTAGATGCATTACATGACTTTAATTTTCTTTCCTTTTGTTGTTATACAATCATTCTACCATTCCTCTATAGTGATTCTACAATACGTATTCTAATTTAATCTACAAAAAAATCATGTCTCATACCACATGAAAATTAAGCCAATAGGACTAGAAAACAAGGCCTAATGTTGTCATCTTGAATTTTGGAGTCCTTAAGCATCTTCATAAATGCCCATTAATTCTAGAATTAATCTAAACATAACCCTCCATCAGAATCCATAACTTTAGCCCTTACTTTCATCATTTGACCCATCAAGTAAAAGGAAAAAACTTCACCATGAGATTCATTCAGACAAGGGTTTCGACCCCATCTAGTTAAATCCTACTATATTTTCCCTCTTCCAAACACCTTAGAATATTGTAAAAATTTATAGATTGCTTCTAGGGGAGTCAAAAAGATATTACAATGATTTTCCAGCACTCTTATTTGAAAAACTTTGGACCACTAAACTCAATCATAAAATCAGCCCAGCTTGGTTCAGCTTGTCCTAGTTTTGAGATTGCATTTAATTCATCCACTAAACTTCATTCGACTGGTCAAAAAGTACACTACTAACTTTTCTTTAAAATTTTAAGAGCTCCTACATTAAAGTTCAAGGTCACATCATTATTGTGTTACAATTATGTGTTTTATTAGAAATCTTAAGCAAGAGAATATGAATGACTTTGGCTATGATTTACCAAAAATCATGTATGAGCGGCTTTGTCCAAAACTTTGAAATTTAAAGCACACTAAAATTATTAGGCTAAAGATTCTACAAAGGTGTTATTTCTTCTCTGGGAAATCCTTTCAAATATACACTAAAACAATGATCGCGTATGGTCAAATCTAATCTTATTAAAATTAATGCATTTCACAAATAGTCTTAGGATGCATTTCATTTGAAAAATTATTTGCAATTACAAAACGAAGCAAAATCTGATATTGTTGAATCAAAACATGCACATAGATTATAATGATCCTAAATCTTGTAGATTGAGCGAAGAAAATTAGAATTTCAAATTGAATTTTTTTATGCGACAAGCTTAAAAATAAACCTCAATAGAAATTTGATTTAAAAAAAAACTTAGGCCTACAATTACATCCAAACATAAATTGTAATTAGAATTTAGATTTAATCTTAATAATGAATTCAAACTTCAAACACTGTCATTGACGGTCCCAACCCCGGATGTGAAAAGTGGTGGGTTCCGTTAGGTAGTCGACAGCCAGCATAAATCTTGTCGAAAAAATCATGACATGAATCATTTTGATTATTGTGTAAGTGTTAGGGTGTCCTCTGGAAGCGACGCGTTGTATAGCTTGAATACAGTGAAAGGTGTGCAAGGGCTGCTACACCGGCGCCCTGTTGTAGTGTCAAATAAGCAAGGGTTCCCACATTACGGACGCACGCAGGTAAAGAAGTTAGTGCACAAAACTAATGTAGTTAATATTAGGATAGGATCTTGGAATATGGGTACTCTCAATGATAAATTAATGGAATTAGTTGATATTATGATTCATAGAAAGATTAATATCTATGTATTCATAAAACTAAATGGGTTGGAGAAAAGGCTATAGAGATTGATAACTTAGGTTTTAAACTTTGATATTCTGGTAAGAGTCGCACTAGAAATAATGTAGGTATAATTATAGATCAGAGTTTAAAAGCTAATGTTGTAAAAATTAATATAAAGTTGGAGATAGAATTATAGCCCTTAAGATTATCATTGATACTAAGATTTTTAATATTATAAATACTTATACTACTCAAGTAGGTTTAGATATAGGATCTAAAGATAAATTTTGGAATGACTTAGAAAACTTAATACAAATGATACCTCTTGACGAAAGAATTATTATTGGAGGAGATTTAAATGGACATGTCGCTAGAGTGGTAGAAGATTTCAGAAATATAATGGTGACTATGGTTATGGAATGACTAATGAAGAATGTAAAGCTATTTTAGATTTTGCTTTAGCGTATGATTTTATTATTGTTAATACTTTATTCAAGAAATGAGATGAGCATCTTATTACTTATAAGAATGGATCTAATAAAACACAAATTGATTATTTTCTTATGAGAAGAAGAGACCGTTGAGATTGTAAAGATTGTAAGTTCATTCCAAGTGAGAATTTAAGTACCCAACATCATTTATTAGTTCTAGATTTTAAGATGAAAAATTGTAAAATAAAAAATACTATGATTCACCATCGTTGAATTAGATAGGGGAACCTTAAAGACAAATAAAATGGCGGTCGAATCCTCTAGTAACGTCTAACATAACTCAACGTACCTCCTTCAACCTTCTGCAACTTCACCACCGAGAAGTTAGACCTCGCCATCGACGAGTACAGTGATAGCAGCATAGTTGCTATCAAGCGATGTTGCCACGTCAACGAGACCCCGATTAAGCAGTTTAAAAGCGAGCTCATTGCTCTCTCCATGCTCCCGGTCGATAAGCACATCGCCCATCTCCTCAGCGCTTGTTGTGATGATACGCCAGTCCCTGTGGTGGTCTACGAGTACGTGCCAAATGACACACTCTACCGCCACATCAACGAACTCCATGGCTCCCTGTCTTGGGAAGCTTTGTTGAGAATTGAGGCGAAGACGGAAGAAGCTTTGGCTTGCCTCCACTCCACCATTTTTTATCCATTTTTAGTTAAATTTTTTTTTTTTACAAAGTAGCAATGTTAGCGGCGACTTTGCCGCTGACATCGCGACTTTGTCCATTACAATTTTTTTTAAACGTCCACTAAAATAATTAATTTTTTAAAAACGGCATTTTAAAAATTTAGCCTATAAAATCATACGAATCATGGAAATAATTACTTATTAAATAAAAATTTTGTAAAGTCATTGTATCAGCCCAATCTTCAATGTATTTAACATAACTTTATTCATGAACCTACTACTAATACTTTGAATTCTTCAACTTTTTCATCTCCTTGTGAATTCACATCTAATAAGAGAGTTTGTAGAACTTGTTTTTTGAAAAATAAGTTCTAACAATTAATTTACTTTGAATTCATCTAAAGTCATTGTATCTATTAGATGAATTTACTCGCCTTGCTCCTACTGTTTTTTGAAAAATAAGAGAGTTTCCACAATTAACGGTGAATATTAGTGTTATCTTATACAATAGTTTGTAGAACTTGTGATGAGTTATGGATTACTTTACAAGAAAAGCTATAGTTAAGCCCATACATGCATGAAACTATAAAGTAATCAATCTGCAAAAGCAGAATTTTTTAAGTTATGCAAAATGAGCAAATATGAAAGTCTATACTTGGATATGAAAATAATGTGCATTAATATTGATTTGGGAGACGTTTGGATGTTGAAAAGTTAAAGCAGAGTAAGAAAAAACAACAAAAAATAAATGTGGTACATTTGAAACATTAGAGTTATATGACCGAGATATAAAATGACAGAAGATTACTTTTTTTTTATATAATAAAATAAATTTAGCGTAAAGCAACAATGGCAATGGCGAGGCTGATGGTGACTGATGGCGGAGGTGACAGACAGTAGTGGCGGGTTGACATGCGATGCATTGAATATTCAAAAATTGATCAAAGTTGTTGATTTTGGAGTACAATAAAAATGACCTAATGGGGACTTTAGAATTCCTCAGATTTTAATTTGAATTTATTTTTTATCAAACCAAATATCTACATTTCTTAACCACTGTATTCAGAATGCTTTGCACAAAAAATTCTTCAAACCAAACAACCACATTGTTGTTTTATTTTATTGTTTTTTGCTACGCTGTTTGAAAGCAAGACTGATTTTTTCCCATAGAGACAGGTTGTGTTTTCATTATTTGGATGATTTATTGTCAAGTTAATAGCTCTATGTGTTGGTTCCCCGTATTATTTGGATGATTTTTTTTTTTCTCGACAATTGTTCCTTCACTACAAGAGTTGGGTAACTTTTTGTCTCACCTGCATATTCTTTTCTTGCCTTTCTATAGAAAATTAACGAGTCAAAATTAAATATTTCCCAAGGCCGATTGCCACTAATTTGGGGATTTGGTACTGTCACACTAATCACTTTCTTGTCCTATGGAAACGATAAAGTTCTTGTTTTCTCAAATTAATTTTCCTGATATGGCATGAGACTTATGGTTAGCTATTCTAACTAGAATCAGACTTTAGCTACCTCCTTATAATGGTAGCTTCCTACTACAACTGGAACTGAATTCGATTGTTTCTTTTTCAATACGCGACTATAGCAGAAATTAGAGACTGAACTAATTTTCTCCAATATTTGGCATTTCTATTATATCAATGATTCAACTAATTGATTTCCTTATTCTAAAAATTTTGGTTCAAATGAGAGTTATATATTTTTAGACACATTCAAATTGTTTTGTGAATCTAAGAATTCAAAGTTTTATTTTATTATAAATAGAACCCACTAAAGGAATGTAAAAGGTCATTTGATTGCATAATAAAAGCTCAATTTTCTAAACTTCTGTGTGAGTTATTAGAAGTGGGTTCTTTGAAGGTAGCACCAGTCATGACAAATTTCAGGACCCCTTATCAATATGAGAATAGATCTTTTTCGATCACTTAAATGATCTATCTTTGTTGTTTTTATTTACAGACTCTGTGAAGTGTGAACAGTGTTGAGTGAGCACTTGAAATTTTATCAAGCATGCTACAATTGGTTTTTTTCTGTGGTCTAAATTCTAATAGTAGTGCAAATTTATTATGCCCACAAACTTTCTTGAGTACTGCTAAATTTAGATGTACTTGAAATTATTATTTGGTGGGTAAATTTATGTATTTTTTATTTCTATCAAGTGTTTGTTTTGCTTATTAGTTGGCGCAGTAAGAATTATTTTCTTTGATGTGTGCTTTTGTAGATCTCATCCTAGATTTGCAATAGGGAAGCCTTATCATGCTTCACCCTCCAAAATAAAAGAGTGGTTCTGGTACCCTATCCATCCACATTGATCCCCGGGCCGGCTTGAGAAAAAAAATTATTTAAATTTTTCAAAAATTAAAGTCGTAGATTTGAACTTAATGTAATAGATGAACAAACTCAATCTAACCCCAGTTTAACAACAAACCTAACAGTATCTTAGTTCATAGCAGCAGAACATGAAAAGTTTAGGTAAAAGATTTCAACCTTTTTAAACAATATGCGGCCTTCATGAGAAGAGAAAATAGTAGCTCGCTATTTTGCAATAAAAAAATATAACTAAACAAAATCAGAAAAATCTTCTTCGCAAGAAAAAATACAAATCAAAAAGCAACTATTTGATGAAAGCATACCTCATATGACATGTTATCTACATCTAATCTCATATCTCTATGTTGATCATGGAAGCTAAAACCTTCTAAAATGTTTGCCTCTAAAACGAGTAATTGCTGCAAGTATATAAATAATCTTGGTTAACATAAGATGACAACAATTAGGAATATTGCCAGCAAATTCAAGGAACAAATACCTCATATGTCAACTCTTCATCTTGCTCAATCCTCTCCAGTGCCTGTAAAACCTGTATACAAAAAGGAGTCTTTAGGTGTAGAAACTTTTCGCTCATTTGATCAGCATAGTTGTCATCTGCAGTACAGACCTCTCCAATTCCTTCCATGTCCAATCCAAGGAAATCATCTACATCTTCAGAATGTAAAAAAGACACACTCCGAGAACTTCGACTATGTGACCGTGGTCTTCCAACAAATGAAGTGTTCTGGAAATCAAATGGCCTCACTTGAACAACTTCGGAAATTATTAATGGAGAGTGGGGCTGTGTTGGAAATGTAATAGTCCCAGGCAGTTCAAAAATATGTTCATCTTCTTGCTCATTCAACCTCATACTGCTACTCTCTGCACCAGAGCTCAAGTGGGTTCTTAATGAAATTGTGGCATCTCTGCTGTTGTATTGGCATTTGGTCCCTGAGGTACCATCAGGCACTTGCAACACCGAGGAACCTTCTCCATCCTGAGAATTTTTTCTGAGTGAAACAGCTCTTTTATCATGTCCATCAGAGGAAGAAACAAATGAAAGAGCATCTGAAATTGATGCAGCGCCAACATTTTTCAGACCATACCCAAGTGGTCTATCAATCACACACTGTGGAGTAAATGTAGGAATTTGACTAGCAATTCTTGGTATTGAAGAATGGCAGAAAGGAGGGTTTGCATTGTCCTGAATAGCACTTTTGGAACTTTGACAAACTTGCTTGCCATATCTGCTGGCAAATGTGGCTTTGGAATTGCTTGGCATTTTTGTTGAACTTGAAGGAAAACTGTAAATAGCGGGTTGTTTAAGGCCCCCAGAATATTCATTCTCTTTTTTTCTTCCATGGAACTCCAAATCAAACATCAAACCATCGTCTTTCTCGGCTTGTTTATTAGTGCATTCTGCCACATTTGCTTCTTTGAAAGATTCCTCATTTAGAATTCCATGGCAATTCAAATTGATACTTGAAGACAATGATCTTGAAGAATTTGCAGCATTAGGATTGCTGCTTCTAAAGCGCAAAGGATGTTTCAAATATTTAAGTTTCTCAGAACCGTTATTTTGAGTGTTTTTCATTGAATTATGTCCAGTACTGCACCCTGTAGCGTTGCACTCATGAAAGTTTCTCACATGCTTTGGCTCTTTCAAAGGAAGACCAGAACTACTTTTGGATAATTCCAGCCCACCAGCTGGTCTTTTCTTAGTGTGATCATCCATGGAAGACAAAGATGTCTTCGAAGAGCAGAACCTCTTCTGAAATACCTGGAGCTCTCAGACCAAATTTTAGACGTGAAAAAAAAAAGTATATGTTGAATATTTTTTTCCTGAAAAGAAACAGATTATACAAATCTAGTTATATTAAACTAATGTTAATACAAGAAATATTGACCAAGAAGAAGCCATAATGTCCTTTAAACACTCGGGAAAGAAATTATTTTGAATGAATAAAATTCCACGAATCAATAATCAACTAAGAAGGTATAGTAACTGATGAGAAAAGTGGAATTATTAGCCAGCCTGAATTATTTCTCACGAGGTAAGCACCATTAAAATATACACACAAAGAAGACTGTCATCAAACCCCATAAAAAGAATTCAGCCCATTGAACTAAACTCTGCCAATCATTAGGGGAAGGGAACAAAGAGTCTTCAACCATAAAAATGCGAAAACTATTTTTAACAAGTAATCAGTTCATTAGAGTCGAGTTCTCAACCGCCATATTAGGCAAATCAACGGCAATACCAGCAGTTGCAGACAGCAGCAAAAGTTACACAATGTAAAACACGTTTCATGGCATTGAAGCCAGCACCCCAGTAAAAAAAAATGAAATTTAGGAGCTTATATTAAAAAAAGTGTACTAAAAAAGAAGTATAAAGCTTTCAGTATTTCCTTGATTCCGCGTAAACCAAGAAATTCATAGTCAACATTCAACAACAATAAGATCAAAAAAAAATTTTTTAAAAAAAATCAAAGATTGCTCATCAGAAGGTAATCGATCTCCGCGTGTGAAGAACATAAACAGCTAAATCAAAACAGAAAGGAAGATAAACAAATGTTTCAAAAGCGGTTGTTAATGAGCATAGGCAGTAACTGAAGGAATAGGGACAGCCCAAACCTGCAACAGCTTCCAGAGTCACCGAACTCCTCACAATTTCCCCCTCTACCTACAGAAATCAAACAATCTGATAAAAGGGGTAACGGTATTTCAGCGCAAAAGGTAATCCTAACGAGAAAATGCATGAATTTCCATGCAAGCCATCAATCATAACAGCAACAAGGCACACCTTCAAGCAAAAAAAAGAAAGAAATATCCACAAAAATAGCCTATTAACCTCGAGCTCTCAAGCTGGTGTTCCAAGTACGAATGATGCCGAATTGATTGCCAGAGATGAAAAGAATGGGACAGGACGAGAGGTGTTGAGCGTTGTAGGCGGCTGTAATCATTAATACTGCAACAAAGGCAAAGGAGATGCGGAACTGCTTCCAATATCCGTGATTGCGAGATCAGGGAGTTGTATGGGTATATCACGCTCTCTTCTTCTTCGTCATAGTGTCGTTGATGTGGAGTGACCGCTGCCCACAAAAGTGGAATTTATTAGTAGCAAACTCATTTAGTAANGGGAACCTTAAAGACAAATAAAATGGCGGTCGAATCCTCTAGTAACGTCTAACATAACTCAACGTACCTCCTTCAACCTTCTGCAACTTCACCACCGAGAAGTTAGACCTCGCCATCGACGAGTACAGTGATAGCAGCATAGTTGCTATCAAGCGATGTTGCCACGTCAACGAGACCCCGATTAAGCAGTTTAAAAGCGAGCTCATTGCTCTCTCCATGCTCCCGGTCGATAAGCACATCGCCCATCTCCTCAGCGCTTGTTGTGATGATACGCCAGTCCCTGTGGTGGTCTACGAGTACGTGCCAAATGACACACTCTACCGCCACATCAACGAACTCCATGGCTCCCTGTCTTGGGAAGCTTTGTTGAGAATTGAGGCGAAGACGGAAGAAGCTTTGGCTTGCCTCCACTCCACCATTTTTTATCCATTTTTAGTTAAATTTTTTTTTTTTACAAAGTAGCAATGTTAGCGGCGACTTTGCCGCTGACATCGCGACTTTGTCCATTACAATTTTTTTTAAACGTCCACTAAAATAATTAATTTTTTAAAAACGGCATTTTAAAAATTTAGCCTATAAAATCATACGAATCATGGAAATAATTACTTATTAAATAAAAATTTTGTAAAGTCATTGTATCAGCCCAATCTTCAATGTATTTAACATAACTTTATTCATGAACCTACTACTAATACTTTGAATTCTTCAACTTTTTCATCTCCTTGTGAATTCACATCTAATAAGAGAGTTTGTAGAACTTGTTTTTTGAAAAATAAGTTCTAACAATTAATTTACTTTGAATTCATCTAAAGTCATTGTATCTATTAGATGAATTTACTCGCCTTGCTCCTACTGTTTTTTGAAAAATAAGAGAGTTTCCACAATTAACGGTGAATATTAGTGTTATCTTATACAATAGTTTGTAGAACTTGTGATGAGTTATGGATTACTTTACAAGAAAAGCTATAGTTAAGCCCATACATGCATGAAACTATAAAGTAATCAATCTGCAAAAGCAGAATTTTTTAAGTTATGCAAAATGAGCAAATATGAAAGTCTATACTTGGATATGAAAATAATGTGCATTAATATTGATTTGGGAGACGTTTGGATGTTGAAAAGTTAAAGCAGAGTAAGAAAAAACAACAAAAAATAAATGTGGTACATTTGAAACATTAGAGTTATATGACCGAGATATAAAATGACAGAAGATTACTTTTTTTTTATATAATAAAATAAATTTAGCGTAAAGCAACAATGGCAATGGCGAGGCTGATGGTGACTGATGGCGGAGGTGACAGACAGTAGTGGCGGGTTGACATGCGATGCATTGAATATTCAAAAATTGATCAAAGTTGTTGATTTTGGAGTACAATAAAAATGACCTAATGGGGACTTTAGAATTCCTCAGATTTTAATTTGAATTTATTTTTTATCAAACCAAATATCTACATTTCTTAACCACTGTATTCAGAATGCTTTGCACAAAAAATTCTTCAAACCAAACAACCACATTGTTGTTTTATTTTATTGTTTTTTGCTACGCTGTTTGAAAGCAAGACTGATTTTTTCCCATAGAGACAGGTTGTGTTTTCATTATTTGGATGATTTATTGTCAAGTTAATAGCTCTATGTGTTGGTTCCCCGTATTATTTGGATGATTTTTTTTTTTCTCGACAATTGTTCCTTCACTACAAGAGTTGGGTAACTTTTTGTCTCACCTGCATATTCTTTTCTTGCCTTTCTATAGAAAATTAACGAGTCAAAATTAAATATTTCCCAAGGCCGATTGCCACTAATTTGGGGATTTGGTACTGTCACACTAATCACTTTCTTGTCCTATGGAAACGATAAAGTTCTTGTTTTCTCAAATTAATTTTCCTGATATGGCATGAGACTTATGGTTAGCTATTCTAACTAGAATCAGACTTTAGCTACCTCCTTATAATGGTAGCTTCCTACTACAACTGGAACTGAATTCGATTGTTTCTTTTTCAATACGCGACTATAGCAGAAATTAGAGACTGAACTAATTTTCTCCAATATTTGGCATTTCTATTATATCAATGATTCAACTAATTGATTTCCTTATTCTAAAAATTTTGGTTCAAATGAGAGTTATATATTTTTAGACACATTCAAATTGTTTTGTGAATCTAAGAATTCAAAGTTTTATTTTATTATAAATAGAACCCACTAAAGGAATGTAAAAGGTCATTTGATTGCATAATAAAAGCTCAATTTTCTAAACTTCTGTGTGAGTTATTAGAAGTGGGTTCTTTGAAGGTAGCACCAGTCATGACAAATTTCAGGACCCCTTATCAATATGAGAATAGATCTTTTTCGATCACTTAAATGATCTATCTTTGTTGTTTTTATTTACAGACTCTGTGAAGTGTGAACAGTGTTGAGTGAGCACTTGAAATTTTATCAAGCATGCTACAATTGGTTTTTTTCTGTGGTCTAAATTCTAATAGTAGTGCAAATTTATTATGCCCACAAACTTTCTTGAGTACTGCTAAATTTAGATGTACTTGAAATTATTATTTGGTGGGTAAATTTATGTATTTTTTATTTCTATCAAGTGTTTGTTTTGCTTATTAGTTGGCGCAGTAAGAATTATTTTCTTTGATGTGTGCTTTTGTAGATCTCATCCTAGATTTGCAATAGGGAAGCCTTATCATGCTTCACCCTCCAAAATAAAAGAGTGGTTCTGGTACCCTATCCATCCACATTGATCCCCGGGCCGGCTTGAGAAAAAAAATTATTTAAATTTTTCAAAAATTAAAGTCGTAGATTTGAACTTAATGTAATAGATGAACAAACTCAATCTAACCCCAGTTTAACAACAAACCTAACAGTATCTTAGTTCATAGCAGCAGAACATGAAAAGTTTAGGTAAAAGATTTCAACCTTTTTAAACAATATGCGGCCTTCATGAGAAGAGAAAATAGTAGCTCGCTATTTTGCAATAAAAAAATATAACTAAACAAAATCAGAAAAATCTTCTTCGCAAGAAAAAATACAAATCAAAAAGCAACTATTTGATGAAAGCATACCTCATATGACATGTTATCTACATCTAATCTCATATCTCTATGTTGATCATGGAAGCTAAAACCTTCTAAAATGTTTGCCTCTAAAACGAGTAATTGCTGCAAGTATATAAATAATCTTGGTTAACATAAGATGACAACAATTAGGAATATTGCCAGCAAATTCAAGGAACAAATACCTCATATGTCAACTCTTCATCTTGCTCAATCCTCTCCAGTGCCTGTAAAACCTGTATACAAAAAGGAGTCTTTAGGTGTAGAAACTTTTCGCTCATTTGATCAGCATAGTTGTCATCTGCAGTACAGACCTCTCCAATTCCTTCCATGTCCAATCCAAGGAAATCATCTACATCTTCAGAATGTAAAAAAGACACACTCCGAGAACTTCGACTATGTGACCGTGGTCTTCCAACAAATGAAGTGTTCTGGAAATCAAATGGCCTCACTTGAACAACTTCGGAAATTATTAATGGAGAGTGGGGCTGTGTTGGAAATGTAATAGTCCCAGGCAGTTCAAAAATATGTTCATCTTCTTGCTCATTCAACCTCATACTGCTACTCTCTGCACCAGAGCTCAAGTGGGTTCTTAATGAAATTGTGGCATCTCTGCTGTTGTATTGGCATTTGGTCCCTGAGGTACCATCAGGCACTTGCAACACCGAGGAACCTTCTCCATCCTGAGAATTTTTTCTGAGTGAAACAGCTCTTTTATCATGTCCATCAGAGGAAGAAACAAATGAAAGAGCATCTGAAATTGATGCAGCGCCAACATTTTTCAGACCATACCCAAGTGGTCTATCAATCACACACTGTGGAGTAAATGTAGGAATTTGACTAGCAATTCTTGGTATTGAAGAATGGCAGAAAGGAGGGTTTGCATTGTCCTGAATAGCACTTTTGGAACTTTGACAAACTTGCTTGCCATATCTGCTGGCAAATGTGGCTTTGGAATTGCTTGGCATTTTTGTTGAACTTGAAGGAAAACTGTAAATAGCGGGTTGTTTAAGGCCCCCAGAATATTCATTCTCTTTTTTTCTTCCATGGAACTCCAAATCAAACATCAAACCATCGTCTTTCTCGGCTTGTTTATTAGTGCATTCTGCCACATTTGCTTCTTTGAAAGATTCCTCATTTAGAATTCCATGGCAATTCAAATTGATACTTGAAGACAATGATCTTGAAGAATTTGCAGCATTAGGATTGCTGCTTCTAAAGCGCAAAGGATGTTTCAAATATTTAAGTTTCTCAGAACCGTTATTTTGAGTGTTTTTCATTGAATTATGTCCAGTACTGCACCCTGTAGCGTTGCACTCATGAAAGTTTCTCACATGCTTTGGCTCTTTCAAAGGAAGACCAGAACTACTTTTGGATAATTCCAGCCCACCAGCTGGTCTTTTCTTAGTGTGATCATCCATGGAAGACAAAGATGTCTTCGAAGAGCAGAACCTCTTCTGAAATACCTGGAGCTCTCAGACCAAATTTTAGACGTGAAAAAAAAAAGTATATGTTGAATATTTTTTTCCTGAAAAGAAACAGATTATACAAATCTAGTTATATTAAACTAATGTTAATACAAGAAATATTGACCAAGAAGAAGCCATAATGTCCTTTAAACACTCGGGAAAGAAATTATTTTGAATGAATAAAATTCCACGAATCAATAATCAACTAAGAAGGTATAGTAACTGATGAGAAAAGTGGAATTATTAGCCAGCCTGAATTATTTCTCACGAGGTAAGCACCATTAAAATATACACACAAAGAAGACTGTCATCAAACCCCATAAAAAGAATTCAGCCCATTGAACTAAACTCTGCCAATCATTAGGGGAAGGGAACAAAGAGTCTTCAACCATAAAAATGCGAAAACTATTTTTAACAAGTAATCAGTTCATTAGAGTCGAGTTCTCAACCGCCATATTAGGCAAATCAACGGCAATACCAGCAGTTGCAGACAGCAGCAAAAGTTACACAATGTAAAACACGTTTCATGGCATTGAAGCCAGCACCCCAGTAAAAAAAAATGAAATTTAGGAGCTTATATTAAAAAAAGTGTACTAAAAAAGAAGTATAAAGCTTTCAGTATTTCCTTGATTCCGCGTAAACCAAGAAATTCATAGTCAACATTCAACAACAATAAGATCAAAAAAAAATTTTTTAAAAAAAATCAAAGATTGCTCATCAGAAGGTAATCGATCTCCGCGTGTGAAGAACATAAACAGCTAAATCAAAACAGAAAGGAAGATAAACAAATGTTTCAAAAGCGGTTGTTAATGAGCATAGGCAGTAACTGAAGGAATAGGGACAGCCCAAACCTGCAACAGCTTCCAGAGTCACCGAACTCCTCACAATTTCCCCCTCTACCTACAGAAATCAAACAATCTGATAAAAGGGGTAACGGTATTTCAGCGCAAAAGGTAATCCTAACGAGAAAATGCATGAATTTCCATGCAAGCCATCAATCATAACAGCAACAAGGCACACCTTCAAGCAAAAAAAAGAAAGAAATATCCACAAAAATAGCCTATTAACCTCGAGCTCTCAAGCTGGTGTTCCAAGTACGAATGATGCCGAATTGATTGCCAGAGATGAAAAGAATGGGACAGGACGAGAGGTGTTGAGCGTTGTAGGCGGCTGTAATCATTAATACTGCAACAAAGGCAAAGGAGATGCGGAACTGCTTCCAATATCCGTGATTGCGAGATCAGGGAGTTGGATGGGTATATCACGCTCTCTTCTTCTTCGTCATAGTGTCGTTGATGTGGAGTGACCGCTGCCCACAAAAGTGGAATTTATTAGTAGCAAACTCATTTAGTAATAGGGCTGTCTTTTTAGGAGTTTTTATTCGGTACTTCGATACCACATGAACTTTTATCTTAAAAAATGTCAATTTTTTAAGCCTGACCCCACCCAATGCTCTTTTTCCGAAAATTTAATGCATAAGGTTCTTTCTAGATTTTCCCCCACTTTAGTTTTACACTTTAGGATTTGGAGCTACCGAAAAGAATTGCTCTGCCGACGAGGAGAACGACAACAACTTCCAGATCTGTGCGAGTTTAGCCTCGTTGAGAATACTTTCGACGAAAACAACGAGAATGACATCCAGATATGAGGTATATCGTAGGTTTAATGAGTTTTATTTTTTTAATTTTATGGATACTTCTGACATTTGTCTGGGTTTATCGGTGGCTTAATAAGTTGATTTAATAGTATTACTTTAGTTTATTATCTTAGGTATATGTCTGACATATTATTACTTGTGTTTAACAATTTGTTTCTGTGGGTTTATCGGAGTTTATTTTAGTGGTTTTCATTTTATTCGAAGTTGTTGTCGTTGTAATTGTTTATGCTATACTTGCATTTAGGGCGGGGTAATGGTTTATAGTGTATCCACGGTATTATCTTGGCAGTATTCTCGTGTAATTTTTGTTAATAAGGAATGTTGGTGTTATTATTTGGTTATTGTGATATTATTATGATTTTATTGTTGTGTTGTTGTATTGTTGAAGAGACGTTTTTGCTGCGGCTTTATGATTTTATTGTTGTGTGATTATGGTGTTATTATCTTTGGGGTAATATCTCTGCAGTATTCTCGTGTTATTTTTCAAACGAGGGATGTTGGTGTTATTGTGGGGTTATTGTGGTATTGTTATAGTTTTATTGTTGCGTTATTGTACTATTGAAGAGAGTTTTATTGATGTGGCTATATGGTTTTATTATCGTGTGATTATGGTGTTATTGTCCTTCCTTTTGGTGTTATTGTGGAGTAATGGTTTATAGTGTTACCGCGATATTATCTTTGCAGTATTCTAATGTTATTTTTTTTAACGAGGGATGTTGGTTTTATTATGGGGTTATTGTGATATTATTATGGTTTTATTATTGTGATATTGTACTGTTGAAGAGAGTTTTATTGCTGTGGCTTTATGGTTTTATTATCGTGTGATTATGGTGTTATTGTCTTTGTTGTTTTAATAGATGCACTTATTTTACTATTGTCTTATTTGTTTTTCTATAACTTAAATCATTGAATGCAGGAAAGGAAGAAGATGGGCAAACAAGCCAAGTATTATTCTTTGAACCATTTAACACAAAATTGCGAGCAATGTTTTAGTTGATGGAGAGTTTCCTGATTTCTCGGAGGCAATTAGATAGAGTTATTTTGTGATTCATATAATCTTGATTCATAAGCAGTCGAAAAACCATTCGCATCAATGATCAAAGGTTGATTGAGAGGAAGTTTTAGGTGGTTCACACATCTAAAGTTGATTGAGTTATATAATCTGATGTCAACGCTGAAGATGTGATTTGTGTCAAGTCGTAATGGGTTTGCTAAATTGTGTAAACAGAATAAAATGTAATTGTAAGTTTTGATGTTCTGGACTTCTTAAGTCTAATGTGAATGGTGTTTCGTAATGTGAACCAGTTGGAACACAAGTCACATGAGACTTAAGAAGTGCAGAACAACATAACTTGCAATAATATTTTATTCTATTTCCATATTTTAGCTAACCCATTACGACTTACTTGATACAAATCACATCATCACCATTTTCATAAGATTCTATAACTCGGTTAATTTTAGATGTGCGAACAACCTGAAATTTTCTCTCAATCAACCTTTGACCATAGATGGGAATGATTTTTTGACTGCTTAACAAATAGAGTTGGAGCTGAATCTACATGCCAACGGTCTGGCCTCCCCTTTGCCGCATACTATGTATTAAACGGTGGTTATTGTTATATGTTTCGTTATGCTTATTCGACTTGCTGTAATATTGTGGTATTATTAGTGAATTATTCGAGCATTATTTATTTATTATTTGTTATGTAGTATATTTTTTATTGAGGAGTGATTGGCGTATTATTAACTTATTTGTTTATTAAGACGAGGTGATGTATTATTATAGTTGTATTATGATATTATTCGAGTCTTATTGTGGTGGTATTATTGTGATTACATCAGTGGTAAAATTTTTTATGCCCTGCGGTGTTACCGTGGTTTTATTGTTGCTTTATTATGCTTTAATTTAGTGGAGTATCAATATGGTTGTATTATTGTAACATTTGAGGGTTCTTTGAAATTTTAATATTTTTATATCACGTGGGACTCGGCTGTACTCCCGCCCGATATTCCCGAATTAATTGAAAGAACAAAATACGAAACGTCTATCAAAAAAGAACTTCGAACGAAAACTGATAGGCACACCACCTCTTTTGTCATTCACCATTTGCTTAGGGTTTCAAGTCTTCATTCGTCGGTCGAAGTACATTCCTCAGTTCACCGCTAGAGTACAGTTGATCAAGATGGAAGCCGAGGCTTCTGAGATGGAAATCAAAGAGAACCTGACGACAGTGGAAGCCGAAGAGCCATTGACAATGGAAACCGAAGATGAGCCTTTACGAATGCAGCCCAAGAAAAAAACCAGTGATCGTAAGAAGAAGGTTGCTGAAGTGGGTTCTGCAAGGTAATATTTTCTTTTGGTTGTTTTGTATTCTTCTAAATGCAATTCTTCTTCGAAATGCATTTCTAAATAATACCGTGATAAAATGTAGTTATTTTATATAGTTATTATTATGATTTCTTGGTTGTTTTTTCATTATCTAATATTATGATTCTTCAAGGTAATAGTGATTATTACGGTGATAAAATGCAGTTCCTTTAAAAAAAATGTTATTTTTCGTATACAAAACTTGACTTACACTAAATAATAAAGTCAAATAAAACCCTAATAATGTCATAAAGTCAAACAAAAACCATAACAATCCATAAAGTCAAATAATACCGAGAACAATAAACATAATAATTCTGTAATAATACCGTGGTTTTACGTTAATAATATTACCGAAATATAACCACAATATTACCGTAAAAGTACTGTAGTACTACATGAATAATACCACCAAAATATTACCACAATAATACTGTAATAATACAATAATACAACCACATCGGAATAACATCTAATATTTGTTGCATTGTCTTATTTTTTTATAGGTTTGTGAACCCACGTCCAATGAGCTGTGGATGCCGACCGTCTGTGGTTAGAGATGCGCTGGATAAGATGAGGCATTCAATATCCGAGAATACCAGAAACGAGCTCAAAGCAATGAATGTTGTACAGTTTTTCGACTTCCCTCCATATTCACAAGAGAATGTCTTGACACTTTAGATCTTGCAATGTTGGCAGCAAGATAAAATGGTTTTTAAAATTGGAGGGAAAGAGTTGTGGCTGTTGCCCAATGAAGTTGCCCTGCTAATTGACATGTCAAACAGAGGTGCAGTGCCAAAGTGGAGCAAACGTCTGTCTTGTGGCGTGGATGCCCAGCAGATGAGAAACAATCTCTTGGACTTCGTAAGAGAGGGGTCTTCTACCCCTTTTGCTAAATTGTTTATAAAATTTTTGTTATCTAACCTATTTTTCAGCTCGAGCAATTTTAGTGTACCTGAATGAGTTTACAACTTTGGGGAGAACATAGAGACTTTTGCCTCATTTAATTGGCCGGTTGCGCTCTGTGATTTTCTTCTAGAGCAAATCAATGCAGTGGCCATCAAATTATTGAGGAACAAGCCGATCAGATACATAAATGGGTTTCTTTATTTGCTTACGATCAGCATATTGTAGAACCTTAACATCGTTAATGTTTATTAATTATCTTTTATGCTCAATATTATGTATCTTTTATGCAACTCTGATTTTTTTAGCATACATATGTGGTAACGTCTGCCAATCTGAGGTCAGACTGAGGATGTTGAGATGGCCAACAACTGTTAACTTGAACTCCTCGCAAATAGATGTGGCCTTTAAGAGGCTGACTAGTGAACAGACAAGTCATTTACACTGTTGTTGAATAACTTATTTTTAGAATAGCAATTAAGGTTTTTGTTTCCTGAAATGTCATGCAGGTTAATGATAAATTCTTGGACCTACAAGAGTAGAAACAAAATTTCCTGGCCAATCCAGATGAGGGACTTCCTGATATTTCTGACATTCGTCAGCCTGAAATTAGAGCAGAGACTCCTGTAACATTTGATATGGGGCCAGTTGTTGAAGGGGAGAGTGCCCCAGTACTAATTTTCAATGTAATGAACAAGAACCTCGAAGCACTAATTAATCTTATCAAAGGACATGAGAAATGGTTCAGGGAGTTCCGAGGGACTCTTAATACAATTACTGTTGGAGTTTCGGGTCTGCAAGACATTATGTTGTAACTACAAAATAAAATTGAAAAACATGAAAATGACAGTGCTGATATTGGCAAAGTACTAGAAGAAGCATATGCCTAGTCCCCCTCATCTCCTGTTATAATCCCACAAGCTGACGAGGAATTTTCCCATCCCCCCTCCCCTCCTGTTGTAGTCACACATGTTGAAGAGCAATCTGCCCAATCCCCTCCCCTACTGTATCTGCTGGAGTCCCACATGCTGATGAGCAATCTGACCAGCCCCCCACTACTTCTGTTATAACTCCTCATGTTGATGAGGAATCTTCTCAGCCCCCTGACCAAAGGAAAATATGTTGAGATTTTTATACCTATTTTATACTGTTTTTAATGATATTGTACTTTAAAGAAAGGTATTTTTGATGTTTTGTTGCAGGAATGATGAATTAGGGTCATTGGAGCAAAAATATGCAAAAAGGAGCAAATTTGGAGCAAAAAGGACCAAAGTGTGGAAATTTGAACTAGGCGGCCGACGGTGCCCTCGACCCCGCCGAAGACGAGTTTTTCCAGAGGCTACAGGACAAAATTCTTCAGAAGCCCGCCGACAGTGCCCTCGAGGCCGCCGACGGCGAGATCGACGGTTATGCCTACTCAAGCTTTGGATAAGGACAAATTTTGAAGGGATGCTTAGGCAACTCTTAGGAAAGCTCATCCACAACTTTAAAAGTTAATTTTGGCTGAAAATTAGAGAGGTCCTGGATGTTAGAAAGGTCCTAGAGGTTAGAAAGGTTCCATTACTGTATAGAATTTCCAATAGTGTGTAACAATTGTGAGGATTTCTTCGAGAGATTGTAAGAGTGGCGGGAAAG
>NEWO01002625.1:0-11635 GCA_003013225.1 Phalaenopsis aphrodite
GGTAAGGATTTTCCTTTTCTCCTTTAGGAATAGAGTCAAAATATGATTAAATTTATTAGCAATTTGATCATTTTAAGACATGAAATGACTTAACCTATAAATTTCTAGTTAAGAATTTCCATCCTTCAAAAATGGTTAAATTGAGGAATAAAATCACTTTATTTTTCTAGTATGAAGGTGAGTCAATTTATGAAGCTTGGGAATGATTCAACAAACTTCTTAGGAAGTTCCCTCGTCATGTGTTACCTGATTGGCTGATAATTTAGATATTTTACAATGGTTTAGTAGGATCTGTTAGGTATATTATAGATGTTGTCGCAGGTGGTTCGCTTATGTCAAAATCATTTGATGAGGCCCGTTCTCTGATTGAGGAGAGGGCTAACAATAACTTTCAATGGCCTTTTGAATGACACTAACTTGCTTTTAGTTTTAACTTAAATGTTACTTGTCTTCAAATGACTTTTTTACTACATAAAAATATGACTTATGAGAGAGATTAACTTATAAACTTCAATAATTTAATTTAATAAATATAATAGTATAACTTAAGAACATTTTTTAATAACTTACGTTAAAACTGCAATTATAAAAACATCTTGTACTAAAGTCCAAGCTTTCTCAATCTCCATTTATTTCTAGAAGAATTGTAATTTTTCATATCAAAGATACTTAGAATGTCCATATGAAATAGAATTTCATGAAAACTTTATTAGTAAGGATGTTAATACTCAGATACAAGTTTCGAAAATGTAATAAAACCTTTTTCTTCAAGTTGATTCAAGTGAAACTAATTCTTGATTAGACATCTCCCCAAGTTTCCCCCTCACATATTTTCTTTTCCTTTTACTTTTCTTCTTTTCTTTTTTCTTTTTTTTTTCCTTTTCTTTTCTTTAGGATCATTTTCAATCATTTCTTTTATTTTCTTTTTCAAGTTTAAATTACTATTTTTGGATAACATTCAATAATTTTGAACTTCACTATCCTTTTATTAAAGTTAAAACTTCTTACCTTCGTTCACTTTATAAATTCATATTAGCTTCGAAGATTCTACATAAAGTTTCATTCTTTTCTTCTTATATGAAACTCTAAGATTTTTAATAGTTCAAAAATGCAATTTCCTTTGTTTTAAATAGAAAAACAAAGTTTTATCCTTTCATACTAAATATCTTAACTCTAGAATTAACCTTCATTATTAAAGATTTTTTATTAAATTTACCATAATATTTAAAAACAAAAATATAATTATTTAAAGTTAAAATCTAATATCTAAGGTCATGTTAAATTAATTTTAAAAATATAGTTAATTGAGGACAAATAAAATTTACTTTACTTTTTTTAAATAAATTTTCTTTCCCCCAAACTTAAATTTTTAAATAATAAGTAATGCATGTAGTTAAAAATTATAGTTGAAAGAAAATATTAAAGCGTAAAAATAAAACTAGATTATAAAGGATTCTGAATATGAAACTTGGCTCTGACACATTGTAGGTACTAATTTAAAAAGTACAGGTTTTAAAACATTAAATGAAACATAATATATCAAAGGGTTTGCTAAGAAAAGATAAATTAATGACATAAATAGTAAATTAAAGATACTAACAATGCTGAAAAATAAAAAGCTACAGTTTATAGTTACACACGCAAACAAGTTCAAATCAAAGCACATAAATTTTTACCAACAACAAATTTAAAAAAGCAACAATAAATACAATCAGATAAAACTCAGTAAATCTTCATTTACCATCTTCCTCCTCCTCACAATCACCATCTTCTTCTTCTTCATTTTCTTGCACATAAGGCGTGAAGTTGGGGCATGTAGAAAACTCTACAGTATGATCACCCCTCAGAAATTTAACCATTGCCTCTTGATATGCAATGTCATGTTGTACTCTTCTCTGCTTAAAATCATCATTGTAAGCATTTCTTGATTCCAAACCTCCTATTCTATTTTGCATTGCTATAATATCTGATTGTTGAATCGTTAGTTGCTCCATAATATTTTTAAGTGAAACAGAACTAGAAGTAGATAATATTGCAGCTGATGTAGAGGGTATATCACTACTTCTACTTCTAGATCCAGTAAATGATTCAAATTTATGCACGGTGGGTTTTCCAATTGGCTTAAGTGGTTGCAACATTTCTTCATTCTTATAAAATTCTACTCCTGATTGTTCACATAAAGTGAATATCAGGGCATGATAACCCAAACAACTAGTTGTCCCACTTCTAGCAATACTTTGGGCATTATGCACAATAATATCATCAACATCAACAAGTTTCATTTGTTGAATGCAAAAATTCAGTACTACTCTCCTTAGTTAATTTACTCAGGTCATTGGTTGGAAGTAATTGTGTAGAGATAAAGTAATGTCATGCTTTAGATTGCACATCTAACATGGATGTCAAGAAATTGACTTTGTGATTATTTTTAATCTTCCATTCTCCCCTTCCATCAGTGAGATAGACAATTACTCCATCAAGTGATGAATCAAAAATCACAAATGCAGAATATTCACAATAAAATTCATTTCGCAGCCTATAAAGTGCATTGATTCTTTCTCGAGTAAATTCAACATGTTTACCTCTAACATAAATGTGCTCGTCAGTCATTACCCGTAGATTGGCATAAAATTCTCGAATGATAGAAACAATGGATACTGCGGTGAAGTATCAAAAGGTTTATCAGTTTCGAGCTATTATCAATCTTTCAATCTCTCCTTCAGGGTTTGAAAATGCATGTTCCTGAATCAATTTTTTGGTTCCCATCGCAATATTGTAATTGTACTGAGCCTTCAAATTTACGAATCGCCTCGCAACAATATTTCCTGAAGGTTTTCTCCTCTTCACTCTTTAGAGCTATAGGAATTTCTAGATAAATTCACATAAAATCCAAATAAATTTATGATATCATAAATCAAACTCCAAAAAGTTTGAATATTTGGTAAGAAACGTTTCACCATGGGTTATCTTTAAACATTTTCAACAAAAACTTGAATTTTTCGGATTTCTAAAATGTAGGAAAAATATGTGGTGAAAATAAAAATTTCTAAGTTAAAGTGAAGCTCTTACCAACGAAAGATAAAATCTAAACTTTTTAGCCTTAAAATCTCCTCAAATCCACCAAATGAAAAACCCTCGGTTGAGTTTCGACCTTAGTTTAGAAGTAGGAGATGACCCAAGTAGTAAAAATGGGGTTTTACGTAAATCTGAGTGTTTTCAGAAATTTGGTGCCTTTGGCGCCAACATAAAAAATTTTCAGATTTCGATTCTCTTTTAAAATATGCTTTATACCAAACAACATCAACCTTTAATTAACTTCATTAAACACATATATTCATAATTAAACAATTTTCGCACAACATATTTTCACAAACAACACAGAACTCACATTTATATATAAAATCCAAATGATTACAG
The DNA here is from genome assembly GCA_003013225.1 of Phalaenopsis aphrodite. Classification (NCBI taxonomy): domain Eukaryota; kingdom Viridiplantae; phylum Streptophyta; class Magnoliopsida; order Asparagales; family Orchidaceae; genus Phalaenopsis; species Phalaenopsis aphrodite. Next base: position 3,418 of record NEWO01002625.1, read on the forward strand.
ACCAACATTTTTCAAGCTAATACATCTAATTTAGCTTCAAAATCAAACTATACACACTAAAGCTGAAAAATAAACATTAAATACTCAAGATATGACACAGTTAAAGTTCAACAATAAAAGTAAATAAAATCTGACATAAACACATTACACACATAAGCAATCATAATTATGAATTCCATTCTAAAACGAGTTTGAACATCTTCTTCACTTTCATTTTCTTGAATGTTTCCCATAGGTTGGTAGTGAACGTATAAGTTGTAAGGAAATTCTTCTGTCGAATCTTCTTTAATCCAAGCATTTTTCTTGAACATTCACACCATACCATCTTCAAAATGGGTATGTTCAAATTGTTTTTTCATCGTTCAATCAATCAAAATGATCAAATATATCAGAAATTTTTCCAATTGAATTCATAATATTTTTACCGCTTTCTCCAACTTCTTGATCTATTTCAAAATATCATGCGAACTATAAGGAATGCGGGGCTGAATATGTGATGAATTTTGAGATGATTGATCCATTTCAAAATATCATGCGAACTATAATAGGAAGAAAACCCACAAAAAACTGTCCAAAAGCGCTTTTAGAAACTTCTAAATTTGTTTTGGTAACCGTGACGCTTCTGACATCGATTTCAGACGCCCTCTAGAAAATGGCGCCTCTAGCGCGAGTTCAGATTTCTGTATCATTTCGTTTTAAATCCAAATAACTCTCAAATCTTCCATAAAATTTGGTAAATGAAGATATTTTAAAGTATTTTCTTAATATGTAAGTCTCTCAAGTATATGAAATTTATAAAGAATATATATATATATATATATATATATATATATATATATATATATATTTATAATACTACTTAAAAAACAAATTAGTAACAATAACAAAGATAATTATGGATTGCCTCACACAAAACGCTTGGTTTAATGTCGTCATCCTGACATTCCCAATCTTTACTCTGGATGACCCAACATTACAGTCTCTGTAAAAATTGGTCTTTAACCATCAAAAAATGGTTTCTGTTTGTGCTCATTCAATTTAAATATCTTTCCAGTCTTGGGATCTTCAATATTAACAACTCCATAGGGATAGACTTTTGCAATGGTGATTTGCCCTGTCCACTTAGACTTCATTTTTCTAGGAAAAAAATTTAGTCTTGTATTATATAATTAAACTTTCTGTCCAGGCACAAATTCTTTTTTCTATTATCTTCCGATCATGTCATTCCTTAATTGTCTTTTTATATATCCTAACATTATCATAAGTTTCATTCTTAATTTCTTCAAGCTCATTCAGTTGCAATATTCTTTTTGCACCAGCATCTTTTTAATTAAAATTAGACTCCCAATAAGTTTTGTGCTCCAATTCTTCTTGTAAGTGACAAGTCTCCCCAAAAATTAATTTGTGTGGGGACATTCTTATGGTTGTCTTATAAGCTCTTCTATAAGCCTATAATACAATATCTAATCTAGTAGACTATCCATTTTATTAGGATTCACATTTTTTTTCAAAATTCTATTAATTTCACGATTAGATACTTCTATTAGACCATTAGTCCGAAGATGATAAGCAGTAGTAATTCTATATGATAAAATACCACTAACAATGTAGTTTGCAATATTAGCATACCACAATATTTTCAATTCTTTAACAATATAAAGTTGTTTATCAGGAAAAGTTTCATTAATTTCTCTTTCAAGCTCGAATATTTCTTTCTGTTCCAATCTAGATAAATGATCTGCTATTTGATTATCAGATCCTTTCCTATCTACCACCACAAAATCAAATTCTTGCATCAGAAGTACTCATCTAATTAATCTTAATTTTACATCCTTCTTTTGCGTCAAATATTTTATAGTAGTGGTATGTATACTTAACACATTTAGCTCCAATTAGATATGACCTAAACTTATCAAAAGTATAAACAATAGCTAATAACTCTCTGTTAGTAGTGATATAATTAATTTGAGCATCATTTAGAGTTTTATTAGCACAATATATAACTTTAAAAATTATCATATATCTGCCCTAAAACATTTTCAATTGCATAATCACTTGTATCACACATTGGTCGAACGGTTTCTCGCAACAAGATGAAATAATTATAGGAGCAGTGATAAATTTTTCCTTCAATATTTCAAAGGCATTAAGGCACTCTTGATTAAAATCAAATTTTGTATCTTTTTCCAAAAGTTGGCATAAAGGCTTTTTAATTTTTGAAAAAAAATTAATATACTGCCTGTAAAAACCAATATGTCCTAAAAAACTTTTAACTCTTCTTATAGTAGTAGGCGAACGTAGGTTAGTTATAGCTTGAATTTTTGGATCTACTTTCATTACATTTTCTGAAATTTTATGCCCAAGTATAATTCCTCCTGCAACCATGAATTGACATTTTACCTTATTTAATACTAAATTCGTCTTTTCACATCATTCTAGAACTTTCTCTATATGATTTACACATATTTTAAATGAAGTTCCAAATATTAAAAAATCATCCATAAGGACTTTTATCTTTCTTTCAATTAAATCACTAAAAATTCACATCATACATCTTTGAAATGTTGCAGGTGCATTACATAAATCAAATGACATTCGTCAAAAGCAAAAGTACTATAAGGACTAGTAAATGTTGTCTTCTCTTAATCCTTTAGAGCAATTAGAATTTGATGAAAGCTGATATATCCATATGAAGAGCAGAAATATGTGTGCTCAGCTAGTTTATCTAACATTTTATCCAAAAAGGGTGGGTAAAGGAAAGTGATCTTTCTTAGTGGCTAAATTTATTTTTTTATAATTAATACAGATTCGCCATCTAGTGACTTGTCTTATTGGTATTAATTCATTATTCTCATTTGTCACAACAGTCACACCTCCTTTCTTAGAAACAGTCAATTGGACTCACCCAAACACTATCTGAAATATGAGATATTATCTCTACATCTAACCATTTAAAATCTCTTTCTTTACAACTTTCATCATAGGATTTAATATCCTTTGAGGATCAACATTTGGTTCATGTTCATCTAATAATATTATGTGCATACAAATCGAAGGACTGATTCCTTTAATAACAGCCAACGTCCATTCATACGCTTTCTTATATCTTCTTAAAGTTTCCAAAAACTATTTTTTGTGCTTCAATTAATATGTAGGAAGTGCTTTCATTTCTAGTTCAAGAGGTTTTACTATCAAAGAAATCAAATTTTGGTTATTATATGTATGATCTAACAATTCAAGTTGTTGCTGAACACAATCCAATTTTTCATTACTCTCTTCCATAGATTTATCTTGAATTATATCTTCATCCTCGTACTCCAAATATTCTTTTTCAGTTTTCTTTTTAAATTTATTTGTGAAATATTCATTGCTTAAATAGTCGTTAATATCCATTTTGAAGTACTTTTCATCTCTTCCTTTTGCTGGGTATCTCATTGAATTTGCAATATTAAATGTAACTTCTTGATTACTTACTCATCTTTAATTCTCTCTTCTGTACATCTATCTAAGCTCTTACAGTGACAATAAATGATCTTCCCAAAATGATGGAATGTCTTTATCTTTCTCTACATCTAACTTAATAAAATCCACAAGAAGGATAAATTTATCAACCTTTACTAAAACATCTTCTGTAACCATTTTAGGATAAGTAATTGAACGATCAACTAACTGAGGAGTTACAATAGTAGGTGAAATTTCTCCTAAACCCAACCTTATGAAAATTGATAGAGGTATAAGATTAATATTTGCTCCCAAATCACATAAAGCTTTTCCAAAAAATCTTTCCCCAATAGCACAAGAAATAGTAAAACTACCAGGATCTTTATATTTTTTAGGAAGCTTATTCTGAGTTATAGCGCTACACACCTCACTAAGTGGAACAGTCTCATTGTCTGTAAAATTCCGTTTTTATTAAGCATATCCTTCATAAACTTCACATAGCTTGAAATTTGTTCCAGGGCTTCAACAAAACAAATGTTTATTGTCAATTTCCTAAGTATTTCTAAAAAAAATTGTAAATTTGTTATCTCTGTTATACTGCTTCAATCTTTGAGGAAATGGAGATGGTGGTCTTTTTACAGTAATTTTCGTTGGTTTGACAAAAATATTCTGACTCAAAATGAAAATCTGCACTAAACTTTTCATTTTCCACCATTTCTTTCTCAACTTCAACTTCATTTTATTTTTGAACTTTTGTTTCCAATTCTTTTCCCCTTTTTGAGTTGAATAGCCTTAATTTGCTCTTTGTTTAGATCTTTAAGATTAACTTCAACATTACCAGACAAAGTTCCTGGAGGTTTATTGTTAAGTGCAGTAACAACACATCCCAATTGATTTTTCATGTTTCTAATTGCAACTCATTGACTTTGTAATTGTGCTCCTTGAATTTTTAATTACGCTCTCATTTGCATTATTATTTCATCTATTGACAATTTCTTCTCCTTACTCTGTAAATTGCTATTGAAACCTGGAGGGTAATAATGTTTATAGTTAAAATTTCTCTTACTGTTGGAGTTTCCCAATGGGTTCGCAGCATTGTTTCCCATTGCAGATTTACAACATTAGATTTATTGTTACTCCTACTGAAATTTGGGTAATTTTTTAATCCAGGATTATAATAATTGGAAAAAGGATTATTAGATCGATTGTTTATTGCATTTAAAGTTTCATATGAAGATTGAGAATTTGTCATTTGTCTCAATGAATTTTCCCTAAGCACAGAAGGTGTCTGAGAATAATTCATTCCATATTGATCTATCTTTTTTGATATTTCAGAAATTTGAGTAGCCAACATAAATATTGCATCAGAATTATGAATACTAGTTACTTTCTTTGGATTTATGTTTTCACGGGGTCATTGAAAATTATTAGTAGCCATCTCTTCAATTAAAGAATACGCTTCATCAAATGGTTTTGACATTAATGATCCACCAGCAACAGCATCAATAATTGATCTAAGAAATCCAACCAATCTATTAAAAAAAATTTGAATTATTAACCAATCTGACAATGTATGGTGTGAACACTTCCTAAGAAGATTTTTAAATTTTCCCCAAGTTTCATAAATTGATTCTCCCTCAAATTGAAAAAAAATATGTAATGTCATTTCTAAGCTTTACAGTTTTTGATGGTGACAAATATTTAGATAAAAATTTTGTTGATAAGTCTCCCCAAGTTCTGTTTAACCACATCTTAGCTTTGTCCCTTAATGAAAAAGGAAAAAATCTAAGTTTGATGACATCATTCAACACTCCATCATATTTAAATGTAACAGACAATTCTAGAAAACTAGCAAGGTGTAAGTTAGGATACTCAATCGGTGTTCCCCCAAATAGATTTTTTTGTAAAATTTGGATAATAACAAGTTTAAGCTTAAATGAATTGACAGCTAAAATACGGATTCGTATACTAAAATGAATTTCATGTGTTGTAGGATTAGCATAATCTCTTTTAAAGGTTTTTGATGATGTTTTTTTTTCAATTCTTGAATTATTTAAGCTTGTAGTCATTTGTTCAAATTATCTATCTCTTTTTGTTCTTTTGAATTTTTCTAATAGTTCTTTCTAACTCCGAATCGTAAGTTACTAAACCTACCGATCTGAAACTACGCATACACAAACATACTAAAATATAAAAATATTAAATTAAACAATAATAAGTTTTTTAGTTCAAATAAAGTGTCTTAAATTATAAAATAATTTATCGTTACTCCTCGACAACGACGCTAAAAACTTGATGCACGGTTTTTGTGGTGTGTTGCAAATATCTTTCAATATTTCAATACACACATGACAAAATAAATAGTAAATATGCAGTTCAATCCCAATAAAAAAAATTCAGTTTAAATAGTATTATATTGTAAAATCTTTAAGTAATAATAACGCAAGAATATGTATCACACAGGTAATAAAGGGCTCTGATGGGGTCCTAAGTATCGATCTCATTGGGAGTTAGAAATTCTTTTGGTTATAATGTAAAACATAATATTCAAACTACAAAACTTAAGTACACAAAACAAATTTAAAGTAAATTTATTTTATGCTAAATGAAATGCACTTAAAAGAATTATGTGGACTAAGCTATTTGTTAAACTTCAAAAGTAAACTTATTAAGACTAAACAAAGTTTTATAACGAAGACTACAAATTTAAGAAAACATCATTCCCCTTTACAATGGCTTTATGAATTGTGAAGTAATTAAAATCATGTAAAATACATATAAATTTGTATTGCGCCAAATAAGAGCAATTCCATTATTTACCACCCTCTGAGAGTGCATAAAGAACATTGACTAATTCAGAGTTTGGTCCCTAAATTCATGATTAGGCTGAGAGAATACTAGCTGCCACTCCAGAGCTCTCACTTCTCCCTCCCTTGAGGGCTAACAATCTCGCGTTAGTTTTCATACAATTGGAACAAATTATGGATTTTAGTCTGTCGCCCTAAAATCTCCAATTTTGCGCTCATCAAAGTATATTTTCCTATTTATTTGGACTACATTCTCACCCATCAAATTGAATATGAATCTTACCTTGCTGCAGAAAGCATAGCCCTTTTGGATCATATGTTTCTCAACAAATTTTAACATTTCAAATGACCCGATAAAAAAGTAAATGAAGATCAGAGTTTGAGTCATCACAATTTATTGACATTTAGAACCTTATATAATAAAATTATTCTTTACAAAACCATATCTCATTATAGCGAGAAAGATAAATAAGATTACTCATAATTCATTAGAAGATTTCAACAAAACATTGATTTTATATATAAAAAATGTTTACAAAACAAAGAAAGAAAAAAAAAACTCAAATTATCTCACACTCTTTCTCAAGCAAATCCCTTGAAGTTTCCTTTAAGCACTTTCTCTTTTTACAATCACACTCAATTCTCTTTTAGAAATGTAATGAAGAAGAAATCTCTCACCTTCCCTCTCCTCTTACAACTCTAGATGAAAATCTTATCTTCCCCCAATACTTCTCTCTCTAACCTCATGCACACCTCCCCTTTCTTCTCTAAACTCTTCCCTTTTTAATTAGGGTCACCCTTCATTTCAAAAAGAATTCAAAATTCCCTCCTTTTTTCCCAAAATTCACCTCTTCAGACCAAGTGACAAGTACCTTCATCCATGTGACTTTCCAAAGTGTCTAGATGCATTGAATCACTCCGTGGGGTGTTTGAATTGATTGGATCCTTCTATAACCACTCAAAAATAGCCAGTAACCAACTTACTCAATCTTAATTCATCTCTGCGGCCTCTGACACCAGTGTATGAAAGTTCTGCACTATTTTCTTGATTCTGGCACCTCTGGCGACACTTTTGGTAGAAATTCTCTCTAAAATGGCGGATCTGGCTCCAGCTCTCTGTCTAAGCGCCAGTTCTGGTGCTAGTATTGACACCTTTGACGCAAAGATGCTTAAAAGGTCCATTTTGGCTCCAAATTTCTTTCTTTTTGCTACTTTTTACTCCAAATGCCTAAAATCGATATAACTGCAACAAAACATAAAAAATACCCTATTTAAAGTGCAATATCACCAAATTTAATCATAAAATGTATACATAAAATTGCATATTATTTTGGTGTATCAACCACAATCTTATAAAATTTTACTTTTCTATCACACAAAAGACCTGAAGCCTTTCTCCACTTCAACCAACCAACTTGAATGCAACTATTAACATTATTATCTATATCATCATCACTTTGAACAACAGACCTGCGATATCTAAAATGTTCACACCTTTTAATAATTTAATCACCTAAAGTTACACTTCTGTAACTACATCTACTACTACTAAAATTACATTCCATGTACTACGTCGGTCGCCAAATTAGAATTTGTCAGTCGTCGGAATAGATTTCCCACGTCCAATTTTAAAAGATGTTTAGTTTAATTTATATATATAATTTAGGAAAAATAATATTTTAATTTCTTAAAATACAAGACCAAACCAATATCATATCTGCAACAGTTTAAATGATAGAGCACAACACCATAACTAATATACCTACCTGGAATGATAAATGCACTACTTGCTAATGGTGTTCGATTAAATAAACTAAAGAATTTATGACATCCGTCTTAGTCTGCGAAAAACCATTTTTTATGTTGACCGACAAATTCTCCTATCTAATATGAAGAATTAGATAGGGTTTAATTTAGGCTATATTTTTAATGCTCCGTATAGACAAGCTCGTATAGTTAAGTAAATCTTA
>NEWO01002630.1:9679-22905 GCA_003013225.1 Phalaenopsis aphrodite
ATAAGAAGAAAATTGATGTCATTGCATCTCATTTGAAGGTTTTGATTGGAATCATTATTGTAAGCTTTATTTATCTCGCTTATGTTTAATTTATGATGTGTTGTTATGTGTCATTGTGTGGAGTCAATCTGCGTAGTTCTTCTCTGTTCATGTAGATGTCAATGTACGTGGGTATGAAATATTGTTAAAGTTCGTCTTTATCATTATTTATTTATGGTTTTGCAATGAAGACTCTACTTTTGATGTTTTGTCAATGAAGAAAATGACTGATATAATCTTGTTTTTGGATTATATGCTAACTCCTTGTATTCATTTTACTGCTCATGATGTGCTGGATTTCTTGCGTTCACCTTATGGATTAGTATCTTAATATTTATGTATTATTAAACATTTAAGTGCTATACTTGAAAATTATTAAATTTAGGAATTCAGAGATTAGTAAGTATAGTGTCCCTTCTTTTTAAACATTTTCATATCTAACAACAATTGGGTTCATTTTTAAACAATCATTACTGAATTCTTAAAAGTACAACAAAAGTGCAATAATCCAAAAAACATTCTTAAGTGAGCTTTTTTTTAAACCAAACTCCGAGAGGAATTCTATTAATAATAAACAATGATTACAAAGTTCGCCCAGGGGTTCCCAACTACATACAAAATACAACACATGCAAAAAAAAAACCTACAAGATCATCCGCCAGGGATACAACTCAAACAAAGTAACTTTAAAAATAAACACACTGAAACAGAGACTGCAAGAATCTACCAAAAACCGCATGAAGAGCAACAAGGACATGTAAACAACCAAAACTTTGAATATAACAAAGAGTTTTTATTTGGAAAACCCCTAAAACTTTGAATATAACAAGCCACCACCCTTTTCTAGTATATCTCACGCTAGGCATCCTAAAACCATCAAATGTAAACATCGAGCAGCTATTTCATACCCCAGCCATCTCAAAACCATCAATTGCAAACATCTGACAGTTATCACCAGGCTGCTTCATCATTTCATCATTCAATAATCAGCAAATGTTCCTCAAAAAATTTTCTGTGATGGAGAAAAGAATATTCTTATTGTTTCTTTAGAAGGATTTCCAGGTAAAATACCCCATGAAAATATCAAATCTCTTTAAGGTCTTTCATTTAAAAAGCATTCTAGCAAAAAGACATATAAGTCTTCGAAAGCTCATGAAAACATTAATGTAGCACATCTTGAAAATTTCAAGAGAGGTAGCAAATGCAACAACGTACTAAACTTGTATACAACATTACTAAAGGGACCCAAAAGGCTTCCATGCACAAGAATACAATAGTTAATACACCTAAAATATATAGTATTTTTATACACATTTTTATACCTATTTTTGAGATATTGTGTTTTAATGAAAGCTATTTGTGTGTTTTTCTTTTAGGTTTAATTAAATGGATAAAAAAAATGCTAAAAGGAGTGAAAATGGGTCAAATTTGGAGCAAAAATGAAGAAAGATGCAAAAATGAACTGGTGCGCCTAAGCGCCCATGTCTGACGCCTAAGCGCCAGAGGCTTGCTCCTAAGCTCTAGGTACCCCGCGCTTACATGCCAAAAGTAGCTATTTGATGATTCATTGAATTTAGACAAGTTTTTGAAGAGGTGTTTGAAGAAACCTTGGTAAACATGTGGGAAATATCTCATGGACACAAAAATTTATTCAATTGGCTTTTAAGGAGGCAACTTCTAGAAGATTCAATGATTGGAGACACATTTTAAAGGGACACAAAGACACCTTTTAGATTTTTATTAAAGAAAACTTGGATCATCAAAGCCAACCGCCAAGGCCAACCAACCATCATATTTTATAGCCACCATCCATCCAAGTCGCCGCCCCTGTCGCCGACCACTTTCTTTTTATTTTGAGTGTCTTTTTTCCTTAAAATGATAAGTGATTAAGTGTTTAAAGGAAGTTGTGTGAAGTATTAAACTTCAATGTTGGAAAAAATTGTGATGATTTGGAACCTTTCACTTCATTTACTTCTTGATTTGGCCAATTAAGATGTTAATACCTGCTGTGAGAACATGTAAGATCCGAGATGGTATTATCTCAGTCAACAAATGGTTAGAATCACATATTGATTTCATGAATGAGAATGTAGTTCATGGGGTTGACTGCAAGTAAATAGGGAAATAAACTTTTCAACGGTGTATAATTAGAGGACTTTAGAGTGATAGAATAAAGCCCCCAATTTGATTTATTGTTTTAGGTTTTGATACGAGATGTTAGCTCTCCAGGTTGAGTGAGAAGAGGAAACTCTAAAGTGAGAGCTAGTATCTTCCCTACCTAACTGGTCTTCAAGACTATTCAAACTATAGATTAACTAATGTTCTTTACAGCATCTCTAGTAAGGGTAAAGAATATTATTGCTCCTATTTGACACAACACATTTAGCATACTTTCACAACAAAATTTTTATACTTATTACTGATTCATGATAAGGAAAAATATATTTTACTTATATAGCCTTCAACTTGCAAATATTTAGTTAAGTTAAATAGTTACTTTATTTTCATAAAACAAAAATTACAATATTTCGCTAAGTAGATTTTTGTCATCTACAACTTTCATTTCTATTATAACATCTTAAGTTTAAGTAAGAATATTTTGCTAAGTAGATTTTTGTCATCTAAACTTTCTAGTTTTCTTAATTGCATATTGTAGTCTTCCCTGTGGGTTCGATATTTGGGGCTTAATAAAAAAGTCTTATATTACTTGATAATGATACGTATACTTGCGTAGTATCCCATATTTAAATATTATAATTGTATTCTTATTTGTTTCATAGTAGAAAACCTACTTAACTTTTTCTTGGGATCAAGTTTTTGAGTTTGTTGCAATTTAAGAATAACTATTAAGAAAATTAAATATATACTCGCATACATCGCAATTTTACATCTATATAAGAAGTCAGGACCAAGTTTTTGGCGATGTTGTCGGAGGAGGAGAGGCAAAATAAAAAAAAGAGTTTTTAGAAAGCAAAAATTTCTATTGTTACAAAATCTTATTTAAACTTTAAGATTTATTATAGAAATATTGTAGTGTTGTCTTTATATTAATTTTTTATTTGTGTGTTTTTATTTTATTTTATGTGTTTTATAATAATGTATGCGTAGATCAGGTTTCACAGGACTTGTACCTTATTATTCTGAATTAGAAATAACTATTAGAAAAATTAAAAAATTAAAAATTACTGAAAAATTTCAAGAAATGATAAATCAAAATATTGAAGAATTTAGTCCTTTAAGAGATTATGCAAATCCTACGATGGATGAACTTCATTGTAGTATTCAAAAACCCATTGTAGTGGCTAATTCATTTGAGCTTAAATCAACTATTACCCAAATAGAATCAAATAATTAGTTTGGGGGAGCACCAACTGAAGATCCAAATTTACATCTTGCTAATTTTCTAGAATTGTGTGATACATTTAAATATGATGGTGTATCAGATGATGATATATAAATTATATTATTTCCTTTTTTACTGAGGGATAAAGCTAAGATATGGTTACATTCTTTATCACTTGGATCTATCAAAACTTGAAGTGATTTAGCACAGAAATTTCTTGCTAAATATTTTCCACCATAAAAAACTACGAAGCTTAGAAATGATATTACATCTTTTATTCAGTATGAAGGGAAATCTTTTTATGAAGCTTGAGAAAGATTTAAAAGGCTCTTAAGAAAGTGTCCACACCGTGCTATACCAGATTAGTTAATAATTCAAACATTTTACAATGGATTAGTTGGATCTCTTAGATCTATTATCGATGTTGTTGCTGGTGGTTCATTGATGTCAAAACTATTTCTTGACGCATATACTTTATTTGAAGAAATGACTAACAATAATTTTTAATTGTCTTATGAAAGGGTAAATCTTAATAAAGTAGCTAATATTAATGAAACTAATGCTTTTGCCATGTTAGCAAATCAAGTTGCTGCAATTTCAAGGAAATTTGACCAATTTGGAATGACTTTTTCTCAACCAATTTCTATGATTAAAGAGAATTCATTAGGCCAAATGATAGATTCTCAAGCATCATTAGAGACTTTGAATTCCATAAATAACAAGCAAAATAACCCATATTCAAATTATTATAACCCAAGTTGAAAGAACCATCCCAACTTTAACTGGAACAATACTTCGGGTGGTAGTAATCAACAATGAGGGAACAACCAAGTAAACCCATTGAGAAACTAGAACAACCAAGGGAGTCGTAATTATAGACTTACGTATCCTATAGGTTTTAACAGTAAACGACAATTTAAGGAGAAGAAGTTATCTATAGAAGAGGTGGAGTTACAAATGGGAAATCAATTACAAAGTCAAGGAGCTACAATTAGAAATATTGAGAATCCATTGGGACAAATAACAAATTCATTAAGTAACAGATTCCAAGGAACACTTCCTATTAATACAGAAGTAAATCCGAAAGACCAGAATAAAGAGCAAGTAAAAGTCGTTCAATTTAGAAGCGAAAGAGAATTGGAAGGTAGAATTAAAAAAGATACTGAAGTAGAGAGAGAAGATTGAAGAACCAAAAGTGGATGCTCCAGAAGGTTTAGAGAGTCATATTTCTCCACTTAAAGTTGATTTAGAAAAACCACCATCTTCATTTCCTGAGAGGCTCCAACAATAAAAGTTGGATAAGCAATTTTCAAAACTTTTAGAAATTTTTAAGATGCTTACAATTAATATTCCATTTGCTGAAGCTCTGAAACAAATGTCAAGCTATGTAAAGTTTATGAAGAATATTCTTAAAAAGAAAAGGAAGTTTCAAGATAATAATACTGTTGCACTTAGTGAGGATTGCAGTGCTATAATTAAAAAAAAAAACTTCCTAAAAAGCTTAAAGATATTGGTAGCTTTACAATTCCATGTGTAATAGGAGACAAATTTTATGGAAAAACTTTATGTGATTTAGGAGCAAGAATCAACCTTATGTCATTATCAATATTTAAAAGATTGAGATTAGGAGAAATATCCCATACTATTATAACTCTGGAGCTAGCAGATCGTTCAATAACATATCCTAAAAAAGTTATAGAAGATGTCCTAGTGAAAGTGGATCAATTTATCTTTCTTATTAATTTCATTGTGCTAAATATGGAGGAAGATAAGGAGATATCTATCATTTTGAGGAGACCTTTCCTAGCCACAGGAAGAGCAATGATAGGTGTGCAGAAATGAGAATTAACTAAGTGCATCAATGATCAAACAGTTACAACTAATATTTCCAAATCAATGAAATACCCTTCAAAAGGTAAAGATGATGAATGTTATAGGATGTATGTGATAAGATATTTAAGTAAATGCCATTTCAAAGCAACTATTAAAGAAAAATCTGAATTTAAAGAGTTCGAACACAAACAAGAAGAGGATTAGATCAATATGAAGATTTGTATAAAGAAGATTCAAATTATGTTCGAGAAAGTTTTGAAGTTTTGGACACGATAGAAGAAGAAACATCTTTTTGTTCATCAATTTAAAAACCTCCTGAGCTTGAATTGAATTTGCTTCCTGAACATTTGAAGTATGCCTTTTTAGGTGATTCCTCTACATTACTTGTTATAATTACCTCAAAGTTAACTCCAAAAGAAGAAGAGAGTTTAATGAAAACCTTAAAGAGTTATAAGAAAACCTTTGGATGGACAATTGCTGATATAAAAGGAATTGGTCCTTCAATTTGTATGCATAGAATTCATATGGAAGAGAACTACAAACCCAGGGCTGATCCTCAAAGGAGATTGAATCATATTATGAAAAATTTTGTTAAGAAAGAAATTTTAAAGTGGTTGGATGCCGTAATTACGCACCCTATTTCAGATAGTGCATGGGTTAGTCCAATTCATTGTGTTCCTAAGAAATGAGTGACTGTGAATTTAAATGAACATAATAAGTTAATACCAATAAGACAATTCACAGGATGATCAATATGCATTGATTATAGAAAATTAAATCTTGTCACTAGGAACGATCATTTTCCGCTACCCTTTCTAGATCAAATGCTGGATAAACTAGTTGGACATAAGTGCTTTTATTTTCTGGATGGATATATTGGTTATCACCAAATACAAATAACTCTTGAGAATCAAGAGAAAATAACTTTTATCAGTCCTTATGGTACATTTGCTTTTAGAAGAATGGCCTTTGGTTTATGTAACACACCTGCTATATTTCAAAGATGTATGATGACTATTTTTTGTGATTTAAATTAAAAAGGGATTGAAGTTCTTATGGATGATTTTTTAGTGTTTGGAACTTCATTTGAATCTTGTTTAGAACATTTATCAAAAGTTCTTAAGAACTGTGAAGTAACAAACTTAGCCTTAATCGGGAAAATGTCAATTTATGGTAGCAGGAGGAATAGTTTTCGGATATCAAATTTCAGAAAATGATATAGAAGTAGACCCTGCAAAAATTCAAGTAATCATTAATTTACCTCAGCTAATAAGTGTAAAGGAAATTAGGAGTTTTTTAGGACATGCTAGATTCTATATGCGGTATATTAAAGACTTTTCAAAAATTGCTAAGCCTTTATGCCATTTATATGAAAAAGATGTAATTTTTAATTTTGATAAATAGTGCCTAAAAGCTTTTGAATTATTAAAAGAAGGATTAGTCATTGCACCAATTATTATTTCACTAGATTGGGGAAAACCTTTTGAATTAATGTGTGATGCTAGTGATGATGCTATTGGAGCTGTTTTAGGACAAAAACATGATAAAATTTTTAAAGTTATCTACTATGCTAGTAGAACTCTTAATAAAGCTCAAAGTAATTATACCACAACTGAGAAAGAGTTATTAACAGTAGTATATGCTTTTGATAAATTTAGATCATACTTAATTGGAACTAAATGTATTGTGGATATAGATCATTTTGCTATTAAATATTTAATGAAGAAGAATGATGCAAAACTAAGATTGATAAGATGTGTTCTTCTTTTGCAAGAATTTGACTTTATAATAGTAGATAGGAAGAGAGGTAATAATCAAATTGCTAATCATTTGTCCAGACTTGAATTAGAAAAACCACTCAATTTTGAAAAAGAGATTAATGAACATTTTCTAGATGAAGAATTATTCAATGTTAATGAGTGGCATGTTCCATGGTATGCTGACATTGCGAATTTTATTGTTAGTGATATTATACCCTATGGAATGACATACCAACATAGGAGAAATTTTTTATCTGAAGCTAATACTTATTTTTGGGATGACCAATTTTTATATAAATAAGGAAATGATCTAATTATTTGAAGTTGTGTGCCTTTAGAAGAAATTTATGAAATTATCCAAAAATGTCATAATTCTGATTTTGGGGGACATTTTATTGTTGATAAAACAATATATAAAATTTTACAATCTGGATTTTATTGGCATACAATATTTAGAGATGTTAACACTTATATCACAACTTGTGATCGATGTCAACGAGTAGACAATATTTCTAGGACGAATGAGATGGCCCTCAACTATGTGTTAAAAGTTGAGATATTTGATTTTTGGAGATTAGATTTAATGGGAACATTTATAATATCTTTCAGAAATTTATATATATTGTTTGCAATATATTATGTATCCAAATGGGTAGAAGTTATTTTTTTACCTTGATGTGATGCTCAAAGTGTTGCAAAGTTTTTAAGAACAAACATATATTGTAGATTTGGGATGCCGAGAGTAATCATAACTGACGGGGAAGTCAATTCAGAAATGCAATAATAGAGAAATTATTAAAGAAATATCATATTAACCATAGAAATATTATTGGTTATCATCTTCAGATAAGTAGTTTGGTTAAATTATCCAATTGTGAAATTAAAAGAATATTGGAAAAATTTGTGAATCTAACCAAAATGGATTGGTCAGTCAAACTTGACTATGTTTGTGGGCTTATAAGATTGCATATAGATTTCCTATAGGAATGTCCCCATACAGACTAATATTTGGGAAAGCTTGTCACTTACCAGTTGAACTTGAGCATAAAGCATACTGGGCAATCAAAGAGTTTAATTACAATTTAAAAGATGGTGGTGAGAAAAAGGTTATTACAATTAAATGAGCTTGAAGAGATAAGGAATGAATCTTATGAAAGTGTTAAGATTTACAAAAAAAAAAGACGAAGATGTGGCATGATCAGAGTATTCTTACTAAAAATTTTCAGCCAGGGCAACAAGTTTTGCTTTACAATGCAAGATTAAGATTATTTCCAGGCAAACTTATGTCCAGGTGGATGGGCTCATTTGTTGTGAAAGTTTATTCCTATGGAGTTGTGGATATCAAAGATCTAAAATTAATAAAATATTCAAAGTGAATGGTCACAGGATGAAATCTTATTTTTTAGGTGACCAAATTAAATTAAATGATTTTCTAATCTTGGGTTAACAAGAATAAGCACTGATTACATCGGGCTGAAGACGTTAAACCAAGCACTTTGTGGGAGGCAACCCATAGTTATCTGTGTTTAATTTTTATTGTTGTGTTCTTATGTGTGATCTAAAAAATTCTGGTAGTATTTTTTTATTATATATTAAGTTAGTGATTATCTTAAGACCATTAAAGATGACTTGGACATGTTAGAATGCGTATTTGGACATTAAGTTAACCTGTGCTAAATTGAGCACCGACGCTTAAGCGCCAATATCTGGCACTTAAGAGTGGCAGTTTAAAAACATGTATGAATTTTAGTTTTGAGAAGTTTTAACTGAGATTTAGTTGAGAGACAACTTTAGGACATGCTTAGGAGTTATATGAGAGTTTGAAGACTATAAATAGAAGGGTTGTGTAAGGATTTTTACCATAATTCAATTCTAAACCTAATCCTTAGTTAGAAGAGAGAGTTTTGGAAAGATGCCATCTTGGGAGAGTGATTTGTAGAAAAAGGAGGAGGCAATGAGAAATAAGTTTACTAGTCAGAGTGCGTAAGAGTTTTATAACGGTCTCCTCGTCATTAGTATTGAAGGAATAACGAAGAAATTCACAAAGATTGAGGTTAACGTGGCTTCAATTAAAGCAAAAGTGATGGAAGTTAACACGCATCTGGATCATATAAGATGGCAACTTAAAATGCAATTTAGTCATACCAATTTTATAGAAGAAACAGATAAGGCTATGAATCTGAAGAATAAGTGGATTGAAGAAGATTCAACCAAAGTTATTAATCATTGTCCGTTCTTTCAGATATACATTCCAAATGCTGAAGGACAGACTAATGATAAGTCATAATTCGTTCCATCGACTGGAGACTAGAATTAAGTTCTTTGTTTAGTGTTTTTGTGTTTAGTCTTTATTTAATGTTAAGTGTGTTTAGTATGTTATTAATGTTGAAATTGTTTAGTGTTTGTATTAGAAAAATTCTCATCTGAAACTATTTGGATTGAGAACCTAAGTATTTGAAAACGTTCATAATCATTTGTGAATGAATATAAGTGTTTTGTTTTTGTAAAATTTTGTATTATTGTGTGTGGAATTGAATTAGTTAAGATTGGTGAATCTTGAGTAAGAGGAGAATTAAGAGGGAAGGAGAAGGTATATAAAGTGTTTTGAGGCCATTTAGGGTTGGTTGACTTAGGCCAGGAGTGCATTTACTTAAATAAAAAAAATTAAAATTTGTGCACTAGCGCCTAAGCGCCAAGACCCGCGCTTAAGCACTGCCTAAACTGAGAGACAGACACTTAAGCGCCGAACCATTCGCGCTTAAGCGTCGGTTCACAAAAACTGGTTCTCAAGCTATTTTAAGTGAAAAATTAGACTGAAAACATTGCCTTTTTCACCTGATGTAATTAATCAATTTTATAAAATGCCCCCGAGTACGTTGTGTTTTTATTCAAATTATAGTCCTACTGAGGAGGAGCTAGACGAGATTATTTCATCTTGGACTGATGGAAGAGGGCTTTGGAAGGTCACAAATGAAAGAAGAGTAAACTTTTATGCTTCAAAGTTGAATGCCACTGCAAGGGCATGACTTTATTTTATTTCTGCTCGTCTGCTACCTATAAATCATTTGAGTGAAGTGACTCAAGATCCACCAACCTTGAACTATCGCATTCACCAGTTCAAGCCTATTGATATTAGAGCTTTAATTCATTGAGTTATTACCAGTTCTATCGTTGCTGCTACTACTGCAGGTTTGGGATTTGCATCCTTGATCTTTTCTTTATGCGAGTAGGCTGGAGTTAGATTTGACAGCTGGGAGGATATCTTACAGCCACTAAAGCCCATTACTAGTGTGAACAAGAAATTTTATTCACATCATTCTATTTTTGACTGGAGGTGGATTCTCTAGTAGTTATGCTGCTTTGACGTCACGAGCTTCTACTTCACATGCTTCTACATCATGAGGTCAGACTTCTGGATTTGATTCTCAATCACAGTCATTACAAAGGCTTTTGAATTATTTTATTTATACCAATGAAAAAGTGTCAAACTTAGAACATTTTGCTAAGCATATGGATTGATATATGAAGAGACGTAGTGATTATGATAGTGAATTCAACTTAGCTATGGAAAACCTTATGAGAGGTAACTAGTATGTTGTATTTCCTCAGTACCCTAGATATCCATCATGCGAGTTTATAACTGTTTGGCGTAGTGACAATAGTGATGAAGAGGAGAACGATGATTAGTTTAGATATTTAGTTCTGTTTGATGTTTTTAGTGTATGAGTTGTTATGAACTGTTGTTAGTACAGTTGTTCTGTACTTTGTGTTTTTTTTAGTTGTTATTGTTGAGACTGCTATGTTTTGTTTCGTACATCTATTGTGATGTATTTGTGTTTTGTGAGTAGTTATTATGTTTAATGGTAGTAATTACGATAATTGTGTTGTTTAATGTATTTATTTAGTCTGTGTTGAACTTAATTCTGGATATTAGGAAGGTTTGGAGTCGAGCTAACTTTTTACTTTTAAAAGCTTCATGTTTAAAATTTTTAATTTACTACCAGTTATTTTTCTTTATGTTGTAGTCATGTATGTTTGTTAGTGTGTTTGTTTGCCTTTATGTTATACTCTACTGCATAGAAGTCCAATGAATCTCAACATGTTAAGTAAATTAAAATTTCATCAATTTAAAGTTTTACTCTTGTTTTAATTTTTGTACTTGCATATTTAGGATATGAAAAATTCCTGCAAGCATGTTATTTTTAGTTTTCATTTCTATAAATATTTATATGATGCTAAAATTTCTTATTGTTTTATTAAAAACTTTAGTTTGGGGAGGGATGAAAAATTTTCTAAAGACTTTAAAATTTATTTGTTCTCAAATGTATTTTAAATAAAATTGATTTTGATTTGAAGAAAAATGATTATGTATATGAAGTTATATTAGGGAAGTAAAATTTTAATACAGAAATAAGTAAGAGAATTTAGTTAAAATTTATAGCAATGAAGAAAAACTTAAAGTTAAAAATTTTTAGTGTAGAAAATGCTAAATATAGTGTAACTATCTTTAGTAGGAAATATTGTATTTTTAAAAAATTTAAAAAATTTAGATTTTTATTTTCAAAACTTAAATTTATTTTATTGAAATTAATTTTCAAAACTATTATTATGTTTTTAAGTAAAGGAAAAATATCAACTTTTTGTTTTAAAAAAGGAAGAGTGTGATTCAAAATCATTAAAGGCTTATCTAGATATAATAACCTTTGCCTGAAAAGAAAAAAAATAGAAAAAAAAGAAAAAAGAAAAGAAAAAAGAAAAAGAAAAAGAAAAAGAAAAAAATTTTGAAAAAGGGAGGAGAAGCTTGAGGATTAGTACCTAATCAAAAATTGGTTCCACATCTGATCTTTTAAAAGTATAAAGATTTGACAAACTTTTAAGCTTAAAGATATAATATAGTGAGTAAGATTATGCTTAATAAAAATTTTTAAGTAGAGAAAATAAAATTCCTAAACTTTATTTTTGGAGAATCTACAATATTTCTGAATAAGATTGAAAATAATATTTTCATATTTCTTTATATTAAAAAATTATAAACTCTACCTCACTTACTAATATTTTTTTTTAAATTGGACTATTATATTTCTATATCAAAATTTTGGTAACTCCTAAAGAAACTCATATACATCATCTACTTATGTTGGTTCATAAGGATTGAAGGGTCACTTGAGAACAAATAACATTTTAAGTTTGGGGGGTTTTGATATACCTAAAATATATAGTGTTTTTATACACATTTTTATACCTAATTTTTAGAAATTACACTTGAGTGATAGAAATTTGTGTGTTTATGTTTCAGGTACAATCAAATGGATAAAAAAATGCTAAAAGGAGTGTAAAAGGGTCAACTTTGGAGCAAAAATAAAGGAAGGTGCAAAAATGAACTGGGGCGCCTAAGCGCTCATGTCTGACGCCTAGGCATCAGGTACCCCGCACTTAAGCGATAGAAGTAGTTTTTTTATGATTCATTGAATTTAGATGAATTTTTGAAGAGGTGTTTAAAGAAACCCTTGGTAAAAACATGGGAAATATCCCATGGACACGAAAATTCATTCAATTGGCTTTTTGAGGAGGCAACTTCTAGAAGATTGATTTAATGGAGACACATTTTGAAGGGACACCAACACACCTTTTGGATTTTTATTAAAGAAGACTTGGATCATCAAAGACAACTGCCAAATGCCAACCACCCATCAGATTTTACAGCCACCATCCATCTAAGTCACCGCCACAGCAACCGATCACTTTCCTTTTATTTTGAGTGTTAGTTTGTATTGTGAGTGAAGGAAGAGAATTCAAAAGAACTTCAAGACATTGGGTAAAGAGGATTTGAGATAAGTGTTTATCTTTGTGACTATACTTGGTTTTAATTTTGATTTCTTGTTTGTGTGCATGATTTCTACTTTTAAACTCATGTGTGGTTGTGTTTCCCCCATAGATTTTGAGTAGTGTTCCTTATCTTTTTCCTTAAACTGATAAGTGATTAAGTGTTTAAAAGAAGTTGTGTAAAGTATTAGATTTCAGTGTTGGAAGAAGTTGTGATGATTTGAAACCTTGCACTACATCTACTTCTTGATTTAGCAAATTAAGATGTTAATACTTGTTGTGAGACATGTAAGATCCAAGATGGTATTGTCTAAGTAAATAAATGGTTAGAATCACATATTAATTTCATGAATGAGAATGTAGTTCATGGGGTTTAGTGCAAATAAATAGAAAAATAAACTTTTTAAGAGTGGAGGGAGAAGAGGGAA
>NEWO01002632.1:0-10924 GCA_003013225.1 Phalaenopsis aphrodite
AAGGATTACAAAAATAAAAGTACAAGTACATCAATTACATTCAGATATCAAAATCCCAAACTATGTCTTCATCTCCTTGATTAGCAGGTGGATTGGGCTGATACTGAGTATATCGGGGGCTCTCAGGGAAAGTAACATCAGGCTCACCTCTGTAGTATCAGGCCTGAGCTTGGTAATAAGCTATCTAAAATTTGAATGCCTCTGAAGGTACTCTCTATCATAATCATGTTGATGTTCTAAACCTCCAATCCTTTCATTTATTAGTTCTAAACTCTTTCGCTGCAAGGTCAACTCATTCATCAGGTCAGTCAGAGTAGGGGAACTAAAAGGTGGAAGGTCATAACTTGTAGAGAGGACATCTCTACTAGTAGAAGGTTCTTGACTTCTACTTCTAGTTCTCCATTTTTCATGGGATTCATAAGTTTTCAAATTAGCTTTACCAATGGGTTTCGTAGGGTAAACCCATTCTTCCTCACCTCCAGCATCCACTCCAAAAAGTTGGCAAAGTGCATAAATAAGGTCAGGATGTCCTAGACCTCCACTTGTTTCATTCCTTGTCGTAGTAAATATATTCTTAAAAATGATTCTCCCCACATTTATATTTTTATTATTCTGAATACAGAAATTAAGAATAGCTCTATCTCTAGTTACCTCACAATGGTGATAAGTCGGGAACAGAGTAGAGGAAATAAAATAGTGTCATGCTTTAGAGGTTGCATTTAACATGAAAGCAGAAAAATTTACCCACTCTCGTTGCTTAATCTTCCATGTTTCTTTCCCATCAGTGAGAAAGTTGATCACATCATTTAGGGGGTCTTCCATAGTACTGAAGGATTCATAGTGGCAATTATAAGAGTCTGTGACTTAGTAAAAGGTTTTAATGCGGGCGACATTAAATTCAACAGGAAATCCCCGCACTAGAACGATTCCATCTTCAAAATAGAACACATTAGAATAAAATGCTTTCATAATTATTGCAGTAGCCTTATTGGTGGTGTAACAAAAGTTTTCCCACCTCTTCTCGGTAAAAACTCGTTCAATTTCTCCTACCGGACTCCTAAAAACTTTATCTTGTATACACTTTTTTTCCTTCAAACACTAAAGTAAACCTTGATTGAGCCTTCACATTGACAAAGCGAGACTCGTGGAACTCAAGTCGTCTCTTTTATCGTGAATCCATTTCAATCTAATCACAATTATAGAAAAATTCCAAAATATACTTTAAATATGCAAATAATGGCTTCCAAGAGTAATTCTAAGAGTTTAACAATAAGTTCCATGAATTTCTTCCCAATATTTTCTTCACATTCTCAAAATTTTTGGATCTCCTTAATGTGGAAGAAATTCATGGTGAAAATTAAATCTGGTGTCTAAATGCCTTGAAATCGCCTCCTAATCCAAGATCCCTCAAGCCCTAGGTCAAAAATATCATTTTTCAGAGGAAGGGGATGATGAATAGTGGCGATTGACTAGTCAAAATTGTGGTTAAAGGTGTTTTTTCGGGATGTCGCCATCTATGAGGTATTCAGCACCATCGGCGCACTCTATTGAAATTATATCCTAAGTCTCGGGAAAACTCTGCCATCAACGGCGTCGAGGGCACCGTCGGCGAGCTCTATTGATTTGGTTCAATTCTTGGATTTGTGCAATTTTGATCAATTTCAAGCCTCAACGACATTCGTTCAATCATTATAGACATAACTTTAAGTGATTAAATGATGTACTTATCACATTAAACTTTCACAACACAAAACATCACATTTATATATAAATTCCAAGAGTTACAATATATGTTACATAACACACCTATGTTTGGTATTTTCTCAACCTTAATACATTATATCAATGTTGCAATCCAAGCCACAACACTCAAAACACTGAAAATGAAACATTTTATGCTTAGTCTCAACTATACATAGATCTAAAAGCATAATTCTAAAGCAAAGCAAATGCAAAATTCAAATCAAATTACATACATTGACAGACATGTAGCAATATAAATCTACTATTCTTCAAATTCAGTACTACATTCTCCTCTAAGATCACCCATTGATTGCACATGAACTAAAAATTTATAGAAGGGTCGGTATGGAAAATCTTTTATAGAATCCTCTTCTATCAATTTTATCCTCCTCATCAGTCTTATCAAACTATCTTCTAAATGTCTAGAGTGCTCAAAATGTTCTTTCATCCTCCAGTCTAGGTGATCCAAGAAATCGAAGATATTATTATCATAACATTTTGTACCTCCTTCTCCAATTTCTTGATTCTACGCAGGATCACCAGAGCCTTGTCTGGAACTAAAGTTTAAATCAGCAGTGAATTCTGAGACGCTTTATCTACCATAATAGTCATGTCATTTTCATCTTCAAAAGTTGGGAATCTCTTAGTTTGGTCCAAAGGCTTCCAAGGTAGAAGTACATTTTCCTAATTTTTGTAGGATACTTGGAATTAAATGCAAAGTGAGAAAATTGTGGAAGGGTGTCCAAGCCCATAAGTTGATCCATGAATGATCAGGCCCAAAACCGACTTCACAATTATTGATCCAATATCGATCGGCAGTCCCATTTGGATGCAGTAATTCAGAATAGCACTTTCCTTAGAAACTTTACCGATCTTCATTGTCAATAACAATTTTGTAGAAATGAAGAAGTGACAGTGTTTCGAAATGGGATTTAGGAGTGTCGCAGAAAAACTAACATTCCCATTTTCTCTCATTTCCCAGTCTTCAGTTTCATCCGTTAAATATTGGTAAATCTCATTCATCTGGTTTCTTGTCGGGACAAAGTTGGAATAATGGCAGACAGGAATGTTCTCGATCATGTATAATTCATTGGTCCGTGCAAGAGTAAAATTTATCCCTGTACCTCGTACATAGGCGACTCCCTAGTTGATTCCATGCAAATTAGCATAAAATTATTTCACCATAGAAACAACCATGGCGGCGGTAGTATAGCACAACACTTCCCATCTTCACTGCACTACCATCTCTTCAATTGTCATAGAGGGATTATTCAATCCTCGATTTACAAATCCTCGTTCCTTGATTAATCTTTTCTTCGTCGGTACCTTGTTGAAGATTCGTCGCACTTCCTCATTAATGAACTTTGCCTGGTTAAACAATCGTATTATGGGATTTTCAGGGGAGATGGACGCGATAGGAATGAATTTGGTGGAGTTTCACTTTTTTTAGGGGAAATATGAACTTAGTAATTGAATTTGGGAGTTTAAAAAGGGCAATTCCCGCCCAAAAATCGCCATTCAAACTCCAGAAACCGCCATCCCACTGGTCTCACAATCGGTGGCATCAAGGGCACTTTCGGTGAGCCTTTGTATTTAATTCCCTGGACTCTCAAAAAAAACCTGTCGTTTGCAGAGTCGATGGCGTCGTCGGCACCCAAGGCAAAAATTGCACAGTTTCGCTATGGTCCGAATGCGATCCAATTTTTCTCTATGGATCCAATTTTTATGATGATTCAAGGGTAAATAAGAAGTAGTAGAGTTCAATACTACCACAAACTAACAATAATTTCAAATAAAAACTACTATAATCGCAATAAAAATAAAGATAATTATGGGTTTCCTCTCATAAAGCACTTTGTTTAATGTCGTCAGCCCGACCTATTTAGGTGTTATTCAGGTTGACTTATCATTAAAACCTCTTTAAAATTTGCTCTTTTCCCCTCAAAATATAGTTTTAATCTGTGTCTATTTACTTTAAATCTATTTTCAGTCTTCTGATCTTCAATTTTAACAGTTCCGTAAGTATAAACTTGAGTCACAATAAATGGTCCTAAACAACAAGACTTCAATTTCCCAGGGAATAACTTTAGTCTTGTATTTTAAAGCAAAAATTCTTATCTTATTTCAAAGTTCTTCTAGTTAATCTTTTGATCATGCCATAACTTTAGTTTCTCCTAATAAATTCCATCGTTATCATATGATTCATTTCTTAATTCTTCCAATTCATTTAATTGTGACAATTTCATCTTACCAGCATCTTTTAAATTATAATTGAATTCTTTAATCACCCAATATGCTTTATGCTCTAATTCTACTGGTAAGTGACAAGTTTTTTAGAAAAATTAGTCTGTAAGGAGTCATTCCAATATGAGTTTTATAAGCAGTTCTGTATGTCCATAATGTTATATCCAGTCTAGTGGACCAATCTGTTCTATTTGGGTTTACAGTCTTTTCAAGTATTGGTTTAGTCTCTCTATTATAAACTTTAGCTAACCCACTAGTTTGAGGGTGATATGAAGTAGAGATTCTATGAATAATATTAAATTTTTCTGTCAATCTCTGAATGTATTTATTCCTAAAAAGGGATCCTCC
Source organism: Phalaenopsis aphrodite (assembly GCA_003013225.1). NCBI lineage: Eukaryota > Viridiplantae > Streptophyta > Magnoliopsida > Asparagales > Orchidaceae > Phalaenopsis > Phalaenopsis aphrodite. The sequence goes on from NEWO01002632.1 coordinate 4,336, forward strand.
ATCAGTGATAATCATTCTAGGCATTCCACATCCAGTGAAAATATTTCTCATTAAAAATCTTGAAACACTTTTAGCATCACAATAAGGTAAAGCTTGTGCTTCAATTCACTTAGAAACGTAGTCTACTGCAATTAATATATATAAGTTCACAAATGAAGGAATAAATTGTCTCATGTAATCTAATCTCCAAACATGAAAGATTTCAACTTCTAACATGAAATTCAAAAGCATTTTATTTCTTCTAAATATATTGCCTATTTGTTGACATTGATCACAAGTTTTAATGTATTTATAAACATCTCTAAAGATAGTAAGCCAATAAAATCTAGCTTGTAAAATTTATAAGCAATTTTATCGATCCTAAAATGTCCTCCAAATTCAGAATCATGACATATTTGAATGATTAGATTAGTTTCTTCATAAGGTACACATCTCCTTATAATATGATCCTTACATTGTTTATATAAATAAGGCTCATCCCAAAAATATATTTTTGCATCGTGAATGAATTTTCATTGTTGTTGCAGTGTCATAATAGGTGACAAAATATCACTTACAATATAATTCAATATCAGCATACCATGGTATTTTTCACTCATTAATATTATAAAGTTGTTCATCAGAAAACTGTCTATAATTTCATTGTCGGTGACAGATAATTCATGGTTTTCTAATCTCAACAAATGATCAGCAATTTGATTATCAATTCCCTTTCTATCAATAACCACAAGATCAAACTCTTGCATCAAAAGTATCTAACTAATTAACCTTGGTTTGGCAAATTTCTTTTGCATCAGATATTTAATAGCAGAGTGATCAGTGTGCACAACACATTTAGCTCCAATTAAATAAGATCTAAATTTGTCTAAAGCATACACAATGGCCAGTAACTCTTTTTCAGTAACAGTATAGTTAATTTATGCATCATTAAGAGTTTTACTAGCATAGTATATAACTTTAAAAATCTTTTCATATTTTTGTCAAAGAACAGCTCTAATAGCATAATCACTAGCATCACACTTTAGTTCAGATGGTTTCTCTCAGTTAGGTGAAACTATAATAGGGGATGTGATTAATTTTTCCTTTAATAACTCAAATGTATTTATACAACTTTCAGTAAATTCAAATTTCTTGTCCTTCTATAAAAGTTGGCATAGAGGTTTAGTAATTTTTAAAAAATCTTTAATAAAATGTCTGTAAAATCTAACAAGTCCAAGAAAACTCCTAACCACTCTTACATTAGTAGGAGGTGTTAGTTTAGATATAACTTGAATTTTTGCAGGGTCCGCTTACATACCATCTTCCAAAACTTTATGCCCTAACACAATTCTGCTGGCAACCATGAATTGACATTTCTCCCAATTTAGAACCAAATTAGTTCTTTTGCATAAATCCAAAACTTTTTTAAGATAAATTAAGCATGCGTCAAATGATGTCCCAAATATAAAGAAATCATCCATAAATACTTCCAATCCATCATCAATTAACTTACTAAATATTGAGATCATACATCTCTGGAACGCTGCAGATGCATTACATAATCCAAAAGGCATTCTTCAAAAAGCAAAAGTTTCAAAAGGACTATTAAATGTTTTCTTTTCTTGATCCTTAGGAGCAATAGGAATTTGAAGGAAACTGGTATATCCATCTAAAAAACAAAAATATTTGTGTCCAGCAAGTCTATCTACTACTTGGTCTAAGAAGGGTAAAGGGAAGTGATCTTTCCTTGTGGCAGTGTTTAATTTTCTATAATCAATGCAAATACGCCACTCAGTAACTTGTCTGATAGGTATTAATTAATTATTTTCTTTTGTTTCAACAGTCACTCCTCCTTTCTTAGGAACACAATGAATTGGACTTACCCACGCACTATCTAAAATAAGATATATAATTTCAGTGTCTAACCATTTCAAAATTTCTTTCTTAACTACTTCTTTCATCATTGGATTTAATCTACTTTGTAGATCAGCTCTTGGTTTATATTGTTCATCTAATATAATTCTGTGCATATAGATTGAAGGACTGATTCCCTTAATATAAGCTAAAGTCCAACCAAAAGCTTTCTTATATCTTTTTAATGTATCTAACAGTCTTTGCTCTTCCAATTCATTTAATTCTGTAGAAATAATAATAGGTAATGTAGATGAGTCTCCCATAAATACATACTTTAAATGGCTCAATAATATTTTTAACTCAAGTTCAGGTGGTTTTATGATTGACAGAACAAGATTCTTATCAGTATTTTCTGTAAAATCCAGCATCTCAAATCTTTCTTGAACATAATCTAATTCTTCATTTTCTAATTCATCCAAAATAACTTCATCACAATCTTCAAATTTTTCTTTCTCTTCAAAATGTTCTTTAAAATGTTCCTTCAATAGATGTTCACTAATTTCCATGCGAAAACATTCATTATCTCTTTCAATAGTACGGTATTTCATAGATTTTGCAATATTAAAAGTCACTTCTTGACTGTTAACTCTCATCATTAATTCTCCTTTTTAAACATATATCATAGCTTTTTCAGTAGCTAAAAATGGTCTCCCTAAAATGATAGGTATTTCTTTATCTTCTTCCATATCTAAAATAATGAAATCCATAGGAAAGATAAATTTATGAACCTTTACTAACACATCTTCTATAACTCCCTTAGGATATGTAACTAATCAATCTGCCAACTAAAGAGTTATAGAAGTAGGTGAGACTTCTGCTAATCCTAATCTTATAAAATTGATAGAGGCATAAGATTAATGCTGACTCCCAAATCACATAAAGCTCTAACATAAAATTTTTCACTGATAGCACACAGTATAGTGAAACTGTCAGGATCTTTTAATTTTTTAGGAAGCTTTTTCTGAATAAATGCACTACACTCTTCGCTAAGTGCAACTGCTTCGTTATCCATGAACTTCTTTTATTTGTTCAAAATATCTTTCATAAATTTCACATAATTGTGCATTTGCTCTAAAGCTTCTACGAAGGGAATATTTACCGTTAACTTCTTAAGAATTTCTAAAACATGGAAAATTATTTATTCTGTTTGTGTTGCTTCAATCTTTGAGGAAACGGTGGTGGAGGTTTCTCCGCAGTAATTTTCATTGATATAAGTGGATATTCTAAATCTGGGTACTCATGATCCTTTTCTTTGTTGGTATCCACTTTCTCTTTTTCAATTTTTGTTTCTTTTTTGTACTCTTCTTTCCTATTCTTTTCCACTTCATAATTGTACCACTTTGATCTGTTCTTTTTCTTGATCTTTAGGATTTGGTTCCACAGTACTAAAAAATGTTCCCAACGCTCGGTTATCAAGCGCAGTGCGATAAGCCCTAATTGGTTTTCAATATTTTTGATAGCAGTTCCTTGATTTTGTAATTGACTTGCTTGATTCTGTAATTGTTGACCCATGTTTAATATCAGCTCTTCCATAGAAAATTTTTTTCTTTAATTTGAGTGTTACTGTTAAATCCTGGAGGATAAGAAGGTCTATAAGTAACATTTTCTTGGTTGGATGAATTTCTTAATGGGTTTACTAGGTTGTTTGCCCATTGTTGATTTGTAGAAGAGTTGTTATTCCAAATAAAATTTGGATGATTCTTCCAACCTGGGTTATAATAGTATGAATAATGGTTGTTAGGTCTATTAATAGCATTTAAAGTCTCATATGAAGGTTGAACATCCACAAATTGCCTAAATGAATTCTCTTCCATCATAGAAGGTGTTGGAGAATAATTCATTCCATAATAATCTAATTTATTTAATATTACAGCAATCTACAAAGCTAACATAGACATTGCATCAGAATCATGGACAATAGCCACTTTTTTAGGATTTACCCTTTCAGAGGGCCATTGACAATTGTTGGTAGTCATCTCTTCTTTTAACGAATAAGCCTCATCAAAAGGTTTTGACATTAAAGAACCACCAGCCGCAGCATCTATAGTCGATCTAAGTGATCCCACTAATCCACTATAAAAAGTTTGAATTATCAACCAATCTGGAAAAAATGATGAGGGAATTTCCTAAGAAGATCTTTAAATCAGGGCTCCCACATTCCCCTCACCTCAGGGCTAACATCTACACTTCAGCCCCCAAACGATATGACCCAATTGGGGATATTAGTCTCTCACTCTAAAATCTCCAATTCTACGCCCGATAATTTTATTTCCCTATTTATTTGCACCCAACTTCCAAGGGCTTTGACCTCCCTAAATCTTGGATATAATCTTCACTTTAGTTGTAAAACTTAACATATTTTAACAAATCAGTTGGTCAAATTGAAAGTAAATTAAGATCGAAGTGAAAAGATTATCACAATTTATTTAACATTTTCATGGCTCCACCAATTCAAACCACCATTTCACAAATCTCAAGATAAGGAGAAAGACAGAGAAAACTGCTCATATCTCATGGGGAAAATACAACAAAACTTGGAATTCATATATAAAAGCAAAGTCATACAGCTACAACAAATAAATAAACTTATCTCTAATTTCTCACAAGCAAACTCCTTGAAGTTCCTCTGAATCTCTTCCTTTCTTTACAGCAGACAAAATTCCTCTTCGAAGTGGCAAGGAGGAAGAAATCTCTCACTTTCACTCCACTCTTACAATCTCTCGAAGAATTCCTCACAATTTAGACACTCTAGTAAATTCTCTATACACTAATGGAACCTCTCTAACCTCTAGGACCTTTCTAATATCCAGGACCTTTCTGACGTCTAGGACATCCTCTATTTTTGGCCAAAATCTTCTTTTAAATATGTGGATGTGTTTCCCCAAGATTTGCCTAAGAACCCCTCCAAAATTTGTCCTCATCCAATGTTTTATTGGACACAACCGCCAGGCTCGCCGTCGGCGGCCTCAAGAGCACCGTCGGCGGGCCTTCTAAGTGAATTAAATCTGTAACCTCGGGAAAAGTCCATCGTTGGCACCGGTTGGCTCTCTGTCGGTGCTCTAGTTCAAATCTTCACATTTTGGTCATTTTCGCTCCAAATGGCTCCTTTTGGCATCATTTTGCTCCAATGATCCTAATTCATCATTCCTGCAACAAAACATCAAAAATACATTTCTTTAAAGTGTAATATCATCAAAAATAGTTTAAAATAGGTATTAAAATGTCAACATATTTTTCTTTGGTCAGGGGGCATTCAGGAAAAGTAACATCAGGCTCACCTCTATAGTGTCGGGCTTGAGCTTCGTAGTAAGCTATCTCAAAGTCAGAATGCCTCTGTAGGTACTCACTATCATATTCATGTCTATGTTCTAGTCCCTCAATTCTTTCATTTCTTTTCTCTATACTCTTCCGTTGCAAGGTTAACTCATTCATTGAATCATGAAGGGTAGGAGAACTAGAGGAAGGAAGGTCATAACTAGTAGAGGGGATATCTCTACTAGTAGAAGGTTCTTTACTCTTACTCCCAGATCTCCATCCTTTATGGGATTCATATGTCTTTAAATTAGCTATACTAATGGGTTTCATAGGGTAAACCCATTCTTCATGATCTTCATCTTCAACTCCAGGAAGTTGGCAAAGTGCATAAATGATGTCAGGATGTCCCAAACCTCCACTTGATTCACTCCTTGTGGTGCTCAAAATATTCTTATAAATAATTCTCCCCACATTTATAGTATGATTGTTCTGAATAGAGAAATTTAGAATAGCTCTATCTCTTCTTACCTCACTAAGGTGATAGGTAGGTAACAGAGTAGAGGAAATAAAATAGTGCCACGCTTTAGATGTAGCATTCAACATGGAAGCAGAAAAATTTACCCGTTCTCGCTGCTTTATCTTCCATTTCTCTTTCCCATCCGTGATAAAGTTAGTGACATCATTCAGTGGGCCTTCCATTGTACTGAAGGTTTCATAATTGCAGATATAGGAGTCTGGGACTTCATAAAATGAGTTAATGCGGGCGCCACTAAACTCAATAGAAAACCCTCTTACTCGAATGGTTCCGTCCTCATAATAGAACGCATTGGCATATAATTCTTTCACAACATTCACAGCAGCCTTATTGGTGGTATAATAGAAATTTTCCCACCTCCGTTTGGTAATAACTCGTTCGACTTCTCCTCCCGCATTCTTAAAAACACGATCTTATATACATTTGTTCCTTTGAAATATTAAACTAAATTTCGATTGAGCCTTCGCATTGATGAAGCGAGACTCGTCAAACTCAAGTCGCCTCTTTTGTCACGGAGACATTTCAATTTAATCAAAATTATATAAAAAAAATTCCAAAATACACTTCAAATACTCAAATAATGGCTTCCAAGAGTACTCTAAGAGTTCAAAACTAAGTTCCATGAATTTCTTCCAAATATTTTCTCCACATTATCATTTTTTTTTGGATCTCTTCAATGTGGAAGAAATTCAAGGTGAAAATTAAATATTTTTAGTTTGGAGGGAAGCTCTTACCGAGAGATGATAAAATACAGTGTTTAAAAGCTTTGAAATTGACCCAAATCCAAGATCTTCAAGCCCTAGACCGAAATTTTCATTTTTTAAGAGGAAGGGGATGATGAATAGTGGCAGTTGACTAGCCAAAATTGCGGTTAAAAGTGTTTTTTTGGTATTTCACCGTTGGCGG
>NEWO01002634.1:2665-15283 GCA_003013225.1 Phalaenopsis aphrodite
TAATATAAAGAATTAAATAGGATTTATATTAAGTTGTGTTCAGACATGCTTCCTATAAGGGCAGACCTCTATAGTTAATTACATCTTAAATGATCAAATTCACCTAAGAAGACTCTCGATAAAAATTAGGAAATATTATCTTCAAGGAGTTTCAAAGGGTAGGACTTTTCAATGAGATCAGACAAAGAGGTGTGAAAGGGGATTGGTTCAAATTTGGAACATTTTGTTGTAGAGTCCAAAGGAGTAAGAACTAAGGGATGTCATGGATCCATAGGAGAACCTCGGTGACTTCCCAAGCTATCCTAATGTTTGACTTCAGTTTTGAGGAAAAAATTTAAGTATTTCATCCTGCCAATTTTATTAGTTAGGGCTTACATTCGTGTGAAACGATCACACAAATAGTCTGGAAGATGTGAGGGTTTAGGTCATGACGGATGACAACCTCAGAATTCTAAGGCGAGTTAGGGCTTATATTGTACAGCAGGGTTGTACAAAGGCCTAAAGATAAGGTGAGGATTTACGTTGCATAATTAAGCAACCTCGAAGTCCTATGGCTTTGTTGTTTAAATCTAAGGAAGGAAGATTGGTTTAATCGGGGAAGACAGGTTTTGCTGTTGAAGATGGCTGTGCTGCCCACCATGCTAGCTCCAAGCTCCTCACCGCGATGAGTTTGAGTTTTCTAGTATAACAAGTTATAATTTTAAATTAGGTGGACCTATAGTTGAAGCTCTTTAAATTTTATGGGGGCATGTTAAAGTTGATTAGAGCGACACCGGTTAGGATCCTACGGTTCCCTTGTTCCGGCACCACTATTTTCCATTGGATTTACTTAGTCCAAATGAACTTACTAAACTCAACTTAATGAGTTCCATAATTTCATTTAGACCGTGAGAAGCCTCGTTCGCAACCGTAGGTTACCTCCTTCGAGGAATTCTCGATCATCCAATAGAGACATCTTAATTTAGTTATAATTGTAGTTTTGTGTGATGTTTGTGATTAAATTTTGAGTTATTTTATATTTTGAATGTTGTGGCGGTGAATTTTATCTTGGTTGGTTTTAATTTTAGTTTTGGTTTTGGTTTTGGTTTTTCATGCAAATTTGTATAAGAACAAAAGTATAGCATAAAAGTACAAGAAAGACAACGCTGAAAATTGTAAAAGCGTACCTGGCGAGTCTTCTCGTTCCTCCACCTGAAACTCAAAAGGCATGTTAAGGTAGTTTATATGAGAGGCAACAAAAAAGGTTTTCCTAACCTTATGTCATTATCTTGGTGAGTCCTTAAGAGTTTAATTAAGGATGATTTTGTCAAGCAAAACATATTAAGTTTAATAGATCTCCAAGGTATCCATTAGATCTAGAGAAAGAAGCAGGTCTGTGCTACTGTCTCGCTGCCTAGTGGAAAATCCCGAGTTCTTTTAAACTTATTATATTGTTTGATAATTTATCCTGTAAATACCATTAATGCTTAGTGAGCACTGATGTCTCAATTATCTCTAAGAAAAGAATACTTATCACTTGTGATCAATTTAAGAATTATGTGGGTGAAGTCCCTTAAAGAGGCAAGTTAGTGTTTTTGTAACACTTCGCCAAATTTTAAATCTAATTGGGTCTATAGTGTTTGAAAGATATTTTAATTTTCAATGATGTTTACTTTTCTAATCCTCATTTAAATGAAACTTGATTTAGCCTAAGTCACTATTGAGCCCTTAAGACATAAGTGAATGTTTTAATTAGTTTTGAAAAGGTTAGACTTTAGGTGGTCATGATTCATGATTTGAATTTTATCAAAATAGGGGTATTAAATTAATTAATTATTGACTTCAAAAGTCATACCCCTAAGTCTTTGGTTCATTTTATTTTAATAATCTTCCCAAAATTTAATAATTTAGAAATTTATTAACTTATTTTTTCAATTAAGAAAGTGAGGTTGGTTTCTACCAATTAACCTCTTATGTTTCAAACATTCAAATTAAGATCAGAGGTTACCCATTTCTCTCCTTAAATTAAGCTTAAATGTTAATTAAGGCTAATTTTCTAAAATTACACATTTGCCCCTAAGGCTCTAACACTTTATAATTTATGAAATTCAATTCAAATGACCTTTAAATTTTTATCTTACCTCATTCATGGGTCAATTAAGATATCAGAGGAGAAAATGTGATTTTTCAATATTTAATTTAATTTATATAATTATTTTCATGTAAAAATGAGATTTTTCAAAGAAAATTCCTAACTTGACCAAGGTAAATCCTAATCCCTTAGAATTTTTACTTGAGGTATACCTAGACTAGAGAAGCCTTTGGACCAAATTTCATGATTTTTAAAATTTTATTTGAATTTTAATAATTATTTTAATTTTTAAGAATTTATTAAATATAAAATATTTTAAATGGGGAAAATTAAGTTTGTATTTTTGAAAAGTCTCCCTGAGGTCAGAGAACTCAAAGAAGAAGATTTTATATTTTTTTAAATTTTATTTGATTTATTGGAATTATTCTTAATGAAAACCCATTTTTAGCCTTTAAAAATTATTTTTAAGCTTTAAAATTCAATATCTTTGTTTAGAAAACCAGGAAAAATATTCTAATTGTTCCTAAGTGATTAGGAAGCAATTTAGAACTTTTCCATGAGTTTTATTATTTTTGTGATTTTTAGGGATTTTTAATTATTTAAATATTAAAAATAGGCTAAAAATCAAGTTTTTATTTTAAATATCATTTTATTTTTAGAAAATACCCCTGATCACAGAGAACTCAAAAAATAAGTTTTTTATAAATTTTTGTGTTATATTTTTATTTTTTTTTTAAAAAATCATTTAAATGCCAAAAATGATGTTTATCTTTAATAATCAACTTAAGTTATCAAATAAATTCAAAATATTTTGAAATTTTTATGGTGAATTCTCTAGATCATAAATAATAGTAAAGATTAAAAATCAAGTCCTTTAAATGTTTTTATCTTTCAAAATTAATTTCCTTAATAATTTAGAGTTTATAAAAATTGAGTACATTTTAAATGACTTGAACCATGAAATTATTTCCAAAAGCTCCTCTAGTCATGGTGGATCTTCTAAAATTTTCTTGGAATTTTCTAATCAACATGCTAATTTCCATGATTATTTTAAGCAAATAATGCACATAGACTTGAAAAATGTGATCCTCTGTCTAGGGAGCTCCTCTGACTTCAGAAAAATCAGAGAATGTTCTTCTTGACAGAGGCTGCAATATGCCAAAAATTCAAGTTATGATGATAAGTCTACATGCATGGAGAATCAAAAGATTCAAATCGCTATTTAATTAATTAAAAATAAAATATACATCACATGGATTTAAATTATTTCCACATTATTTTTCTCTGTTCACTGAGCAAGAGGGTGTTTTTATTTTATTTTTGTGATTTTTCTACACAAAGTTATGTATTTTTGAAGTTAAGGGAGTTTAAATAAATAGAAAAAATCCCCATTTTTCTACTTATCCATGCGGTGCCTCGCAACCTATGGAGGCTCCGAAGCTCCACGTGGCGCGCTCCCATTTGAGGCCACCATCCACGCCAACAGCCACGCATCCCACTGTTTGTGTAAAGAAGCGCTATCCGGCTTCATCTTGGTCGTCAATTCAATACATGCTTGATCAAACGGCTGCCCGTCATCGTCCCCGATAGAGTGATCCAGTGACCGTCGATACTAAAACCCTAAGATCTGAGCCTAGGCTCAACCAAATCACTTCGGGTTTGATCCTATGAACTCGTCTAAGTGAGGCAAACACATCCATACAGTAATCATGCAATAAAATTAAGCCTTATAAAATGGAGAATCAAAATAGGCTCGGGAGAGGGAGAAGTTTTATACCTTTGCTCTGAGAAGTTAAGCTTCAATCATAGGGTCTTGGCACGTTCCTTGGGGTCCAAGGAAGCTAGGGATTGAGCCTCTTGACTTGGTGTAAGGCCTAGATATGAATTCGACCAAGCTCAATTTCAGGTGTTGGTCCGAAGCTATGATAGAGGCTCTTTGAGAGGGTAATTTGATGGGGCTTTTGCTTCTTTCACTGTTGTGAAGGTGTGGGTAGAGTTAATTTAAGTTTGGTGGAGTGTGGAGGTGTAATGAGTTTTGTCCTGGTTTTGGGCAGAGGTTTGAGCTCAAAATTAAGCTTCCACAGTGGAATTCAGTGGAGGAAGAGGGATGGATTGCACTGAGGGGATCTTAGGGAGGCTCTGTGAGAAGTTTGTGAGGCTCTCTCTACGAAATTTTCAACATTTAGTTTAACGGTCACAGAAGTGGCCTTTTATAAAAATGAAGTTATGGTGGCTGTCATGGCCAATTATGGTGTGTAATGTGGTGCTTAGGTGGAGGGCAGAGGAGCTCTACAATTCAATTTGGCTGAGCTGGCCTTTAGGTTTGATTTGGGTGAAGCTCCATGGGGGTGGATCTCGGTTTTGCCATTTTCTGGCCACTAGGTTGGTCGGCCGGCCAGGGGGAGGTGGCTAGGTGCTCAGGGCATCCATAGGAATCTATCACAACAATTTAATGCAAATGTATTTTAATTTGGCAAGGATATCTTAAGAATGTGTATTTTTGGGAATAAGATCCCTTAATTTGGTGGAATTTTGGTCCATGGCTTAATTTAGGTGGTTAGATGGGTTTTGGCTCAGTCTTAGGGGTCAACTAATGGCTGAGGTGGAGTTAATTTGGTTGCTTTAGGGTGGTTAGGTCACATTTAGTGCATGGGTCCAAGTGGGTGCAAATGACCAAGTCTTGGGTTTTTTCTATGCTAACCATGTCAATTGGCCCAAATAACTATTTAATTTAGTGTAGATGATCATAAGGAACAACTTTGGTGAATGATGGAAGTGGTTTTGAGCTTAATTGAAGGGTCAATTTCAATTTGGTTACGTTGGGCTAGGCTTAGGTCTAGCTTGGGCTAGCCTTGGGCTAATTCCAAATTGATTGTTGTAAATGGTCAATAGGGATCCCATGAAGAGTTTTCAACATGAATTGGGTGCTAATTTTGGAGTTAAGGCAATCAATTGGGTGCAATTTGGGGACTTAGCCAATTTGGGGCTAAATTTGAGAGTTTTTTATTTAGGCAAAAATGGATTTGAGGCTTCACCAAGGCCAATTTATGGTTAATTTTGATGTGTGGGAATGTTATAAAGATTTTGCAACATTAATAGGGGCCAATTTTCTAGGCTATGGGTTCAATTTGGTGAGATTATGTCATGTGCCCAAATTGAGGGTTTGACCTATTCCAAAATTGGGCTAACATTATGGGCCAATTAAGCTTGGATTTGGTCTAATTTAGCCATATCAAACGTTAATTTGAGTTTAGTATTGAAATTGGGGTAAATTGAGATCAAATTGATGGACATTTGAGTTAAATTTGGGGAAATTTGGGTCTTTAAAGGGCAATTTGGGGGTTTTGATCAAAGATGGTCAAATTGGCCAAATTGAGTCATGTGGTAGTTAAGAAAAATGAAATTGGGAATATTTGAGAGGTTTTGAAATTTTTGGATTTTTTTTTTGGAATTTTTGGAATTTTGGGTCCAAGAGGGGTATTTTGGTAATTTGGCCAATTTGGGGATTTTGGATAATTTGGGTGTTTTTAAGGTGTTTGAAATGATTTTTGAATGAGTTTGGGTATTTTGGCTAGATTTAGAGATTTTGGCTAAATTTGGGGTCCCAAGAGTATCTGGGTAATTTGGGGATTTTGGGGATTTTGGGTAATTTGGTTGTTTTCAAGGTGTTTGAAATGATTTTTGAACGAGTTTGGGTATTTTGGCTAGATTTGGAGATTTTGACCAAATTTGGGGTCCCAATGGTATCTGGGTAATTTGGGGAATTTGGGATCAAAATGCTACGTTGGGTATCTTGATAGAGTTGGATTGCCAACCACCAGTGGTCTTAGCCAAACTCTAGCCTAGGGCTAATGGGTTTAGGGAACCACCTGCAGGTGTCTCCATAAAGTATTAAGGGACCAAAGCCTAGAAGTTCTGAGTTTAGGGTAATGAGTGACTGTGAGTGTAAACAAGTGCCTTAGCCCTATACCAACACCTAAGGTCAACCCTAAGGTCCAACAGTCCTAAGGGTGACTCATCTTGAGTTTCCCCCATAGTGACCCCACCTACTAAGTTTAGAGGTTAGGACCAATATTAAGAAAGCCTATGACATGATCCATTGGGAGTTTGTGCTGGAATCCTTGACAACTAGGGGTTTCTCAACTGATTTTTATCAACTTATCAAAAGATGGTTGGAAGGCAATGTAAACTCCATGTTCATTAAGGTTAAAACACATGGATTCTTTAAAGCTTCTAGGGGCCTCAAGTAAGGAGACCCACTCTCCCCCTCTATATTTATCCTTGCCTTGGACTACCTATCCCGAATGCTAGACAAAAAAATTCAAAGGAAGAACTACTGCAAGTACCATCACAAATCTACCCTGAATATCAACCACCTGATTTATGTAGATGGCATAATTCCTTTCTCAAGAGCCAACAAAGCTGCTGTCAAACTTGTTAATAATTGCTTAAAGGAATTTCAAGATACTTCTGGGCTGAATCTAAATAAAGAAAATGTCAAGTTCTGTTCAACAAAAGAACCCTTCCTAACATCAAACAATGGATCATTGATTTTACTGGTTTCATCCCCATGACTACACCTTGCAAACATTTGGGAGTTCCACTTCTCAAAGGTAGATTAAAGTAGCTCTTTTTGATGAGGTGGTAGACAAAAACAATTCAAAAAAAAAATTTCGGGTGGATTTAGTGTGTTAGTTTTGTAAATATTTTTCAATATTGTAAAATACACACGGCAGATACAATATCAAATATGCAAATTAATCCCAACAAAATAACTTCAATTAAAATAGTTTTATCTTTTAATAATCTTTAAACTGCCAAATCCTCTTTAAAAATAACGCAAGTATACTTATCACTTAAGTAATAAAGAACTCTAATGGAGCTCTAAATATTGATTCCACAAGGAAGTTGGAAATGGATGTGAGTTTGTCTGTTTTATTATTTTTTGAGTGGGTTTTGAGGTGTTTTTAAGGTTAATGTGGTATTTTATGGTGTTATTGTGGTATTTTTGGTATTATTGAGGTATGATGTTGTGTTATTTAGTTATATGTTTGAAATGGAGGAGATTTATAATGCAAATAAAAAAATGAAGTTGGAAATTGAGGCAAGTTTAGCTGCGTTTTTTTTTCTTTTTATGAGTGTTTTCTGAGGTGTTTCTTTCTTACTTTAAAGTGTAGTTTCATTCAAAAAATATGTGATAAATGTAAAGGAGATTAAGCATAAAAGGCATATCAAGATAACATTTCTTTAAAGTGTAGTTTCATTCAAAAATATGTGATAAATGTGAAGAAGATTAAACATAAAAGACATATCAAGATGCACCATATAAGAATTTTCTTCATTGCTCGATTTGACTCCAAATTGCACCATATCAGAATTTTTTTCCTTGCTCGATTTGACTCCAAATTGCACCATTTTTGCTCAATTTTTTCCGAAACTCTATTTCTTGTACTTAAAACCAAAAACTTGCAAAATATCTTCCTTTAAAGTGAAATATCATTAAAAATGAGTATAAAATGTATATTAAAAAGTAGCTAATTTTTTGGTATGTCAATTCCCCCAGACTTAAAGGTTAATTGTCCTCAAGTAATACTACAACTTTAATAATATGTTGGTTTATGTTAGTAGGTTTCTTTAAGATGATCTAAAATTTTGTTATAGAAATGTTATAGTCTAATTTAAAAGAATTTTTCTGTAAATTAGATGATATTTAAGGTATCAGAATATTTAGTGTTAAACTTAGGAATCTTGATTTTGTATTTAATTCAAAAATAATTGAATGTTTTCCAAACTTTTGATTCTTAGAAAAATATTAATTTCAAAATTTATGAATTCTAAAAAAAATAATTTTACTAATACTTTCTAAAATTAAGCTTAGGATTTATTCTAAGTTTTCTTTCTAAGAAAGATTTAAGTGAATTTAACTTTTAATTAGGCCTTAATCTTCAAGCTTCTCCCCACATTTTTTTTTATTTTTCTTCTCCTTTTCTTTATCTTTTTCTTTTTTTTTTTCTTTTCTTTCAGAATCTTCTTAATTCATTTTCTTTTTTTATGTGAGGATTATTATATCTGGATAGACCTTTAATGATTTTAAATTTCACTATCTCTTATCTAAGGTAAAAAAACTTATTTTATATCCTTAACTTAAACTGTAGTATTAGAAATAGAATTTTTAACAGAGTTTAAATTCTTCAAAACGTATTATTCTAATAATCTTTAATTTTTTAAAAATTCAAATTTTCCTACTATAAATAGTAAAATCATTTCTATAATATTTTCTACTAAACATCCTATTGCATTTCTATAATTAAAATTTTAGTGATCTTAAGATAACTACACATAACAAAAATTATTTTTCAAATAAAATTTATTTGTAGTTTCTTTTAGGACAAGTAAAGTTTAATTTTGAAATTTATTTTTCTTCCTCCCCTAAACTTGAATTTTCAAACATTTTACAATCAATTCCATAAGATGTAGAAAGAAAATAATGTAAAATCTAAATCTAGTAGCTGCTACATCATTCTATCAAATCCATATACATGTATAATCAGGATAGAATCACTGTAGGAGAAAGTAAATGTAGCCTAAAATATGCTTGCAATAATATTACACTAAAAGAAAGTATACTAACTTTGAAATTTATTTTTCTTCCTTCCCCCAAGCTTGATTTTTAACATGTATAACATTCAATAAAAAAAATAAGCAGGAAGAAAAATTGCAGCCCCAGAAGTACAATCTAGCACGGGTGTTCATCAAAACATTTGCAAATATACGTAGGACAGAACAGTGTGCAGTAGAAAGTAACAGTGTGCAATAGAAAGTAAATCTAAACTAAACATGCCAGAATAAAATTGAACTAAAGAAAAGTCTAACTAGCATAACATGTTTCAACATATGAATATATATTTAAGTGTTCCCCAAGTCCTTTATATTGTTGTAACACAAACACAAACACACTTGATAAATGAGGTCAATTCTTCCTTTAACTCATCGTCTCTCACTACCTTACATCCAATATCTAACAGAATCACTACATTGATAAATTGGGAACTTTTAAATGCTTTTATAGAGTCTAATCCCATGGACCCAATTATCCCTGATATATTGGCTCTGAGCACCAACTCAAGGCATCACCTTATCCCTGTAAGTATGCACCTCTAACAGTTGTAAGGATAGTGTAAGATCATCCACATGTTGCTCATGAAGTAGGTTCATGATCCCACTGAATGAAAACGTGTTCAAAGAAAGGAAGTAACAAAATTGAGATGAAACTATCACTGTCCAAACTCAAGATGTCTTCTGTAAAGCTCAAGTCCGGTTGAGACCTAATTCATAGTGGACTCGTCAATCCAATTACTACAAGACAACAATACAAGTCTACCAATAATAAGAAGTTAAGTAATCACCACCCTCATGTAACAAAAAGAACAAATCAATCCACTAAAAATCAAAACATTCACCAACATCAATCAAACTTCTCAATTCACACTAAAATAAAACACAACAAACCTCAAACAATTACAACTCACAAACACACTAAAATAGATAACCTATAGGTTTCCTCCCATGAAGTGATTGGTTTAAAGTCGTCAGCCTGACAAAGGATTCCTCTCACATCAAAATTTGTAATCCTTAATTAATCGTCTGATCTTTTCCGGATCCTGGGATTCCTACTAAATCTTCAAATTTTATTTTTTTTCTATTAGGTTTTCTTTTTCAGATTGATTTAGATTATTGTCCCTCATGTATCTTTCTAGATATAATATTCTTATAATGATTTCCTCAATTTCCATATTAATATCACCCTTAAACTTTATAAGAAATGGATCTCTATATTATAATTCAAGATCTCCTAAATTTTGGATCAGATTCTCTTTAGATGATTCAGATTCCAGATGAAATTTACTAGATTACTCTTTTGTTTCATGTTATCTTATAATTCTTCCCCTATGGGCTGAAGAAATGGTGGATATGGTCCTTATATTTATATCTTGGTTGATGAAATATGTTGTTCTAATTTCTTAGGAATTTCTTCCATTGGTCTTTCAATCTCCATTTCCTCTTTTCTCAACTCAATGTTCTTTTGAACCATATCCTCCAGTTCTCTTACATTTCTTATTTGAATAGGTTTATCTTGCCCACCGTTCTTGTCCTCAAGGTTTATGTAAGGTTTAAAGATTGTGTATTCAAGATCTCCTAAACTCTCTGAAAGATAATTGTTAATTGAACTAAAAATTTACCTAAGTTGATTTTCTATATTCCTTATTGTGGCCTTTTAACTTTCCAGCTGACTGTCCATTTGAATAACAACCTCTTCTAACAATAACTCCTCATTTTATGGGTTGAAGTTAAATTGAGGATGATTGTTAATTGATTTAATAATCTACCCTAGTTGTTTTTCTATATTTTTTATAGTGGCCCCTTTACACTCAAGCTGACTCCATTTTAATAACAACCTCTTCTAATAACTCCTCCTCATTTTGTGGGTTGAAGTTAAATCTATGAGGGAAAGAAAGTCCAACATTAAAATTGCCCTGATTATTCCAATTACATGTCTGATTAAATTGATTATCTTCCCATAGTTGGTTTCTTTCTCCAAAATTGTTAATTCAGTTAAAGTTAGAATGATTCTCCCAATCTGGGTTGTAATAATTTGAATAAAGATTGTGTATCTCAAGGCTTGTCTCAAAATAGTTAGTCTGAATCAATTGTCCAAATGAATTTTCTTCAATAACGGGGGGTCCTTGAGAATAAATTTCTATGTAATGATCTAACTTTCTCACAATATCTGCAACCTGAGAAGCTAAAATAGTCAGCATATCAGTTTCATGAAAGTTCACTACCCTCTTGAGGTTTACTCTGTTAAAGCTACCAGCATTTGTAATCCAAAATTAAATATTCATATTTTATTAATCCGCAATTTTTAAAATAAATTCATGGAGTCTTTTTTGATTCATGATCCTCATTACAGTTCTCTCTAGTTATGATTCGTAAGGTTCAAGGTTTGCAGCTCCTAAACTGCGCATACAAATCTAAAGATTTAACTAATAAGAAAGGTATCCATTACTTCAAGTGATAAAAAATATTTTTGGTATTTTGAGATTTCTTTAAAATAAACACACAAATACACACTAGATAATAATACTACAATTTCTAAATCTAAGTCTTACATGTTCTACTAAAATTCTTCTAAAGTTCTTACCGTAACCTCCCGACAACGGCGCCAAAAACTTGACCTGATCCGCAATTACACAGTTATTTAGTTTCCTGGCCAAAAAATTGACACGATCTCTTCAAGAGGCCAGTGTGCAAAATTGATATGTTATAAAATTTAGAATTTAATATATATTTCACTCACTAGTGGTTATACACAAGTATACATATCATTTCAAGTGATATAGGATTTTTTTAAAAAACCCTAGTATCGATCTCGCAGGGAAGTGAGATAAAAAACCCTTAAGGCTAATTCAAGTTTACTACTATCATGCCTTAGTTTGGAATTTTTTGAAAAGTTTTATTTTCCTAAATTAACTAATTTGATCTAAAATTAAAGTTAACAAAATTAAATAAAAATTTAATCTAAGGAGGTTGGATGAATTTTGGAAAAATTCTTATATAATCAAAATCCCTTTCCCTTTGTAATGAGATCATAATCAGTATAGGAATCAAATGTTTAAAAGTTAAATGTAGTTCTGTGTCAAATAGGAGTCTACCTATTCTTTAACCTCTCCCGAGTGCATAAAAAACATTGGCTAATCTAAAGGAAGGCTCCAAATTCTCTCAGATGATGTTGGGTAGGTTCTAACCTCTCACTTTCTGATTACCCACTATGCCCTCTCTATAGCACAAATCAGTCCTAAGGTTCCAAACTCTAGACCAAATTGACAATAATTTAGCCTCTCACCCTAAAAACACCAATTCTACGCCCATCAAAACTTATCTCCCAATCTATTTGCACCAACTCATAATTTACCTTCTCACCCACAAAATTATTATGATTCTTACAAATTAAGGAATTTATAGCCCTCTCGGGTCATTATGGATTCACAACAAATTTTAACATACCAATTGATCAGATTGAATATGTAAATTAAGTACGAAGTAATGAATCATCACAAGTATGGAATAAGAAAAATCTTAAACAATTTTAATCCTACACATGATTAAATCTCATCACAAGGAGAAAGAGTAAAAAAAACTACTCACTAAGCATGGAGAAAAAATAACAGAAAACTTCGTTTAAATTAAAGTAAATTCACTAGAAAAGTGTTTACAACAATTATAAGATAATGAAAACACAATACTTAACTTTTTTCCTTCAAAGGTGAAAATCCCTCTAACAAAGTCTCCTACTAATTCACTCAAAGCTCAGAAAATTCCTTGCAGATATCTCTCAAAATCCATCACCAATCTCTACAGAAAAGGTAGAAATCTACATCTTCTACTCCTATCTACGACCTCTAGATGTTCTTGGAGTCTCCAAGACTTTTCAAATGCCAAAAGGTGCCTTCTTAAGTGCCAAAGTCTTCTTATAACTCCTTGGGCAT
>NEWO01002635.1:2853-22073 GCA_003013225.1 Phalaenopsis aphrodite
TAATGACGAGAAGGGTTGATACCTACCTGAGAGATTAGAAATAAAGCAGCTCAGTTATGCCAACTTCCCTTATAAGGAACATAGTTGTTTCAAAGTTTTAGGAGGAGGCACTTCCAAGATAGCTTTAATCTTATCTAGGTTGATCTTGATTCCCCGATGATAGAAAACAAATCCTAGAAATTTCCCAGAGGTAACACCAAAAGTGTACTTTAAGGGATTCATTTTAAGGTCATATCGTTGTAACCATTCGAACATGATCCTTAAATCATACAAATGGTCTATTTTTTGCTTGCTTTTGATGACCAAATCATCCACATAACATTCCACTTGATTGTGAATGAGGTCATAAAAAATCTTCATCATTGAACGTTGATATGTTGCTCTCGCATTCTTCAACCCAAATTTCATCACTGTGTAGCAGAAAATTCTGATAGGTGTCCTGAAGGCTGTAAGTGCTACGTCCTTGGGAGCCATCTTGACAATCCATCCATGAAGGATAAAATTTCATGTGTTGAAGTGATGTCCATCATCATTTCCGGTATCAGTAATGGGAATTCATCTTTTGGACATGCTTTGTTCAAATCTCTGAAGTCTACACAAACACGTATTTGTCTATTTTTCTTCTTAACTGGGACAATGTTAGCTAACCATGTGGGGTATTACTCTTCTTTTACCAAGTTAGCATCTATTAATTTCTTCACCTCAGCGATAACTTTCTATTCTATTTCGAGGTGCATTCTCCTAGGAGCTTATTTTACTAGGGTTATATTCTTGTCCACCCCGAGTTTATGAACTACAACATCTGTTGATAGTCCTGACATTTCATCATAGCTCCATGCAAATCAATCTTTGAATTATGTTAACAATCTAATCAATCGCAAAGATTCTTCATCATTGAGTAGAGAACTTATAAATGTAGATCGGGGTTGCTCTTCAGTCCCGATGTTAATTTCCTTTAAGTCATCAACAGTGGATTTAATTTCCTCCTTAAATTCTGGCGGAGCATCTTCTATTAGTTGACCAGTAGAGTCATCCTCTATCTCAAGGCAATCCCCTTCCGATTCACCAGTAAAAATCATACAAAATTATGAGTCATCGACTGGTTCGACTGTACCAAATTCGAGACCCTCTTTTGAGTTGAGAGTTCGACTTTTAACATTCCATAATTTTTCAAAAAGTTGTAATTTATCTTTCGGCATCTATTTTGCCAAATGTCTCTGTTTAATTAACTTTTGTACGCAAGGCAAAAAATAACCAAAAGCTAATTCCATTAATTCATTAGGATCATCATCCAAATTTACATGATTTTCAAGATTAGTAGAGGTAGAAGCATTATAAAACTTGAATGGCTTTGAACCAGCGCTACAGACTTCCTTGACCTCTAAACTCTCGATTTTTTGAGGGAGAATCGGAGTAAGGCTCACAACATTCACATAGCAGTTTATCCGATTATACATCGTCCCATATTCTCTTTGCTCTGTATCTTCTAAGGATACTGAGGTTTCTTCTATTTTGTCATCATTATTTCATCTTCGGAACTATCTTCATCACCAATGTTGGTGGTAGGCCTAGTCCGTTCAACAATTAAGTTGGTTTTTCCTCATTCACGTCCCCGACCTCAACCTCGGGTGCATGAACTAAAAGAATCTCCACCAACTTATTGCAAAAGAGTGGCGGAAGATTGCTGAAGCGGAGTTGAATGACCTCCTCTTTGTAATTTTTATGAAACTTCACTTTTATTTGTGACAATTTTGCGAGAGAAGACTGTTTTCTTCGGAGGCGCGTAGTAGGCGGTATCTCATGAATACCAACTTCATGCACCAAAATGGTTGTAAATCTCCCTTGATGCAATGTTCTTGTCCTTCTTTATAGTACTTAATGCATTGGTGTAGAGATGACGAAACCATGTTGTGTTCATGAATCCATGGTCGACCAAGTAAAGCATTGAAAGAGGTCTCTGTGTTGATGATATGAAACTTTGCGGTCATTACTAGTTCTCCAACCTTCATAAGCAATATAATTGATCCAAGAGCTCTCTCTCCCTTTTGGTTGAATCCTCTTAGCATCATTTTATCGGCTATAAGATCTTAGGTTTTAATGTCCAAATAGGCCAACATCCGTAGACTCATCAAGTTGAGTGATGCTCCAGGATCTACTAAAACACAGGACAACACAAATCTGTCGATGTTAATGAAGATGTAGAGTGGCCGGTTGTGATCAGCGGTACCAAGAAGCAAATCTTCATCTGTGAATGTTACGCCAGGCTACTATTTCAATGAACAAACTTCATCTGAGGATGTGCTGGCCAACTAAGCTAAGCAAATCTCTCAGTCAAGCAAGGCTATAACCAGAGACTCTCTCATCTCCTTTGATAGGATCAAAGTGTCGTAGATGCTTAATCTGGCCAGCAACTTCCTAAGATGAGCTAGCACATTGTAATCCACTTTGTATGATCCTCCAATTTTTTCTTGGTTGTGTGGTTCTTCCACTGGTGGAGGTGGAGGTAATTCTTCCCAAGTTACTATTTATTTTCCTTCATATGTTTGAGCTATTCTTGGGGGTAACACTCTCCCTCCCCTTAAGTTCACTTCTGTAATTTCTTCTTCTTGAGATATCAATGTTGAATCTTTTGGTGTGTCTTTTTTGTCAGAAATAACTAGGTTCATGGAATGCGGGGACCGTGGTGCTCGAGGATCGGTTCCTCACTCCTGGCGCTATCATACGCGGTATCGTCAATGTCTTCTTTGGTCTTGTTAGCGAGTTCATCAGACTCAAGTAAAATTTGAGGATCATTTTGAGAATCAAAATTGAAATTATATTAGTCAAAATCAGTTACGTTATCACCAGAAATAGTTAAACGTGGTTGAAATCACAATCATTATATTCATAGGACCGCGGGGGGGGGGGGTGTAAAAAGATAATTATACGAGTCAAGGGCTCGAGGATTTTCTTCCCTAAATCTGAAACAACTAGTCTAGCAGAGGCAGCCCCTAACCTACCCCCGATGCTATCAGTCTCTGTGGTGTTCTTCTTCTTCTCTATCTTTGACGACGTGAATCTCCTAGTGAAAGCCTCATCTCGTGGCAGGCTGAAGATTCTGAAGATAGGCTTCTTTTGATGCATTCTAGATTTGATTCAATATTTTCTTAGATGATTTGCTCCAAAATTCATTCCATCCATCTTTTCCAGTATATGCAGAAGATTGTTTCAATGAATCCTGTTTTTGGTTTAGGATCCTCTTGAGCTTGTCCGAAGTCGTACTCAATCCATCTTCTCCAGTATACGGATCAATCAGAGAGATTGGTTAGACCAAAATTACATTTATAGAACCTTTTTCAGGTTCTTTTAAATATTCTTTTGGGATCATTATATTCCCTTCTTTAAGATTCTTCTTGAGCCAATCCTTAAAGATGAAACATTCCTCTATAGTGTGCTTAATCAACCTGTGGTATGGACAATAATTTGGTTGATCCTTCTTGTCGACCTTTTCGGGTTTCTTTGGATCTGGTAGTCTGAACTCAGGCTTCTTCATCAAACTTTTGAACATTTTGGATATGACTTCATCTTTGAAAGAATACACCATTTTATGTTGTTCTGCCAAAGGTATTCTCTTATTCTCTGTTTTTTAGCATGTTATGATGATAATTGACGAGGATTTTCTGCATATATCTTCATTGGTTGCTTCCTTTTATCAAAAGTCGCTAATGTTCCTAACTTCTTTTTAAATACTTTGGTTGTCTTAGATTTCTCATGAGAATCTATATGTTTGATTTCTTGTTGAAGACTACTAGCCTTGCTGAGTAGCTTCTCGAAGGATTTGATGGTGAGTCCCTTGAGCATGAAAGCTACTGGCCCATGAATGCTTCTGAGTAAGATCTCAATTATGTGATGTTCCTATAGCCGAGGTTCACACTTCATGCTAAGGTTTCTCCACCTCAAGATGCAATCCACCAAAGTCTCGTTGGGATTTTATTTTTCCATCATGAGTTATCTTATAGAAACATGGTGTGCGCTCAAGCAAATCTTTTCACAAATAATTGTTACAACTCGGCAAATGTCTTAACTGATCTATTGGGAAAATCAAAATACCAATCGGAAGCAATCTCTGACAGGCTACTGACAAACTGTTGGAAGAGTAAAGCTTCGTTATTTCTTGTGTTGTCACAACTGGCTCAAAAATGTGTTATGTGTTGTCTGGGATTTTCGGTCCCATCAAATATCTTAAAGTTTGGGGTCACAAAACCCTTGGGGAAGAGTACAACATCGAATTCCTTTAAATAGGGTTTACCCATTAAAACTAATGCACCACCCTTAGATTGCATTAAGGCCTCCCAAACTTGCTCGACCATTTGCTTAAATTCCTTCTCTGGCATGGCGCTCGATGGAGATCTTTCTTTGGTTGCTCATCTTTGTTTTTTTAGGCAACTTCTCTTCTTTCATCTGTAACATGTATAATTTTTGGTTGGTTGACCTTTGGAGAAGCTAACTATGGGGGTTGTGATTGTCCTTGAATTGTGGCCATAGCAGTCATAGCTGCAGCCATCTCTCTATCTTGTTCTCCAATTGGCTAACTTGCTCATCCCTTAGGAGGATAACTCTACACAGCTCATCTACGACGTTCACTTAGATGAGAGGTTGAGCTCACGAGCAGATGTAGAGGCTCTTGTTTCGATAACATGGACATCCATGAAATCGTCTTTGAGGTAATCATTATAGTCAAAATCTTCATCATCATCAATGGAAACTCCATGTTCCCGAGCCAACTTGGAAATATTGACCCTGAGCTTTTCAACTTTTCCTTCAATTATTGATTATTGATCTAGAGGACCCTACTAGACCTCCTCCTCTTGTTCTTCCATCTTTCTGGCAATTGCTGCGACAATGTCAGATACTTCGGACACTGGTTTCATCCCATGATCTTGCCTTATGGGCTCACTAGATTGTATTAGTACAACGACCTTGGGTACCCACACCTTCTTCTTTGACGGTGATGTCTTGAGATGAAATGTCTCAGCATAAACATTGGTATTTCGAACAGAAGTATGCTCCCCATGGTGCAAACTGACTACAATACTGAGTAATTTCTTCATTTTTTCCTTTGAAACTTTAGGAACATCCTTGTAATGTGTGATCGGTAGAACTCTTGGACCCAATAGTGACTTGGCTGGTCGATGACCTGCAGTCCTAGTGACGGTAGAATCGGTGGTAACTATGACGGTATCAACTCTGTTCCCTAAGCAAAACCTGGCATAAATGCGAGTAGGCAAAGCTTTAGTTGATTTATGAGATTGTTTGACAGATTTGACATCCCTTAAGATTTCTTTCTTTATGCGAGGGGATACTGCATGTCCCACTTGTTTGAATAGTTCACTAACTGAGCAACCTCCCTTGGCAGCTAGCCTCTTGAAAACTGAACTGACTCAGGTGATAGGAGTGGACTTCTTTCTCTCCTCACCATGTCCATGGAGTGATGATTAAGTAGCAGCAATTTTCTGGATAGTATCGTACCCATTAGAGGATGTAATATACTTCCTCGTAGGAGTGGATATGTTTCCAGTAATTCTGACTCATCCTGGTGAGGATCTTCCTTTAACAGGTATCTCCTTGGGAGCCTGGGCTTTAACAGCCCTTCAAACCCTCCTGTTGCGGTTCCTCTTTTGAGCTCGGGTTAACGGTGTAGTCTTTGAACTTGATCCAATTTCAAATAATGATGGCGAGACAGCCAATCCCTCAGTCGAATCTTTAATGATCATAACTTCTTTTCCCTTAGCAGCAATGAGAACAACAGGCTTAGTAGTTGTCATGGCGGCGGAAGTAGCCTTATCTTTCTTATAAAAAGGAAAGTCTTGAAGGTAGTTCAGGTTGAATTCAGTAGACAACACCTGAACTTCTAGAGCGGTGACTTTCATCATGACGAACAGGGCTTTCCCGAGGATGACCTCGAGGTCTTCAAATTTAGCTCCAAACTTAATGGTAGGAGTGACATTGCGGGCTTCATAGCTCGTCGACAAATTGCAAAAAAAAAGTCAGCGTTGGGAAGGCCATTGCAACAGCTTTAAAACAGAAAGCTCTAGGGTTAGTTATATGGTCAAAACCTTGTAATCTTAGTGCAAGCACTAAAAATTAACAGAGGTTGATCAGTAGACCGGGTAAGTCCTAGTTTTCGGGAGTTTAAAATTTTAGCAAAAAAGTTATTTGAACGTAGAAAAAAATAATTAATATAAGAAAATTTTAAAGCACGCGCTGCACAACACTATTTGATTTAATTTTAAAGCACGCGCTGCAACAAATAAAACTTGAAAAGGAGATGTGAAGTATTTAGGACCCAATGTGGGACCCATTTTTTCACACACAATGTCGAGGTGAAACTAGTCCACCAACACACCTAGACCCCACATGAAGATTAAAAAGTCCTTAATGGCCTCCTGAACCCCTCTGTTTAAAGGTGATTGAACAGACGGTCCTGAAGTCCAAAAGAGTTGACCGTACTTTCCCAAGATAGAATTGGGTAAAGTATGTCAATGGAAAAATGGTAATTTTGTCCATGAGGGAAATTAACACATTACCGATATAAGAAGATAATATTTCTTGACTCAAATGGAGAGAAAATCTCTTCTCCAGCGGAGTCGTAGAAGCTGTCGGCATTATTTTGGTTGAAGGAGTTGCCCGTAAGAAGCTGTCGGTCATTAAAATCGAAATCCAGTCTCCTGCTTTAGAAGGACATTATAATTTAAATATATATAAGTTTTAGAAAAATATGAAATCAAACTAACATCATATTTTTTATAGTTTAAATGAAAGAGGGATGTCTGTATTTGGACACAATTTATAGTTTACATAACATTATAATTTTTACTCGAGGTAGACATAAACTAGAGAACCATTTGGACAAAATTT
Organism: Phalaenopsis aphrodite; assembly: GCA_003013225.1. NCBI lineage: Eukaryota > Viridiplantae > Streptophyta > Magnoliopsida > Asparagales > Orchidaceae > Phalaenopsis > Phalaenopsis aphrodite. The sequence goes on from NEWO01002635.1 coordinate 9,751, forward strand.
CATAATTTTTTGAGTTTTATTTTAATTATTAGATATATTTTAAGTTCTCGAGTGTTAATTAATTATAAAATATTATAAAAGTGGAAAATTAAGTTTTACATTTTTATTAAATCTCTATGAGTTTAGGGAACTCAGAGAAACAAATTTTACATTTTATGATTTTTTTTAATTATTAGAATTTTTTAAGTGAAAATCCATTTTTTAGCCTTTAAAAATTATTTTAAGCTTTAAAATTCAATATCTTCACTTAGAAAATTAGGGAAAATATTCTAATTGTTCCTAAGTGCTTAGGAAACAATTTAGAACATTTTCATGAATTTTATCACTTTTGTGTTTTTTTATTAATTTTTAATTACTTAAATATATATAATAGGCTTAAAAAAAGAAGTTTTTATTTTATTTACAATTTTATTTTTTAAAAATCTCTATGATCACAGAGAACTCTCAAAACCAATTTTTGTAATTTTTTGAGTTGCATTTTAATTATTAAAAATCATTTTAGGGTCCGTTTGGGGCAGCTTATTTGGTGCGGTGGCGTTTTGAAAATGCACCTCACATGTTTGGGTAAATTGTGTTTTGACAGCTTATGCGTTTTCATACCGCTGAAAACAACATTTTCACACCGCACCTATCTAGGTGCAGTGATGGCTTTCTGACTGCGGTCTAGATTTTCCAAAAAAATAAAAATTTATAATAACTACCGCGCTAGTTTATCAGCAGATTATTTTTAATCAGCCTATCAGCAGATTATTCAATAAGCTGCAGCTGCCCCAAACAGACCCTTAATGTCATAAATGTCATTTAACTTAGAAAATCAATTTGAGTCATCAAATAGGCTCCAAATAATTTAAAATTTTTATGGGGAGTTCTTTGAACTTTAAATTGTAGTGGGGATTAAAAATCAAGTCATTTAGAGATTTTTATTTCCCAAAAATTATTTTTTTTTGCATTTTAGGGTTTATGGAAATTAGGTGTGCTCTTAATGATTTAGAGCATGAAACATTTTTCAAAGAGATCTTTGGTCATGACAAACCTTTTAAATTTTTCTTAGATTTTTATAAGCAATATGCAAATTATTATGTTCAATTTATGCAAATAATAGATATAAACTTGAAAAATAAGGATCTCTGTCTAGAGATCTTCTCTAACTTTGGAAAAATCATAGAATATTTCCTAAGTCAGAGATAAAAACAATTCAAAATATCAAGCCATAGTGAAATGTATATATGCAGAGAATTGAAAGACTCAAAACAACATTTTATTAATTAAAAATAAAATATAAATCAAATAAACTTCAAACCATTTACACATTGTTCTCCTCTATTCTCTGAGTACTAAGATATTTTTATTTTATTTTTGCAATTTTTCTATACCAAGATATGAATTTTTAAATTTAGGGAGCATTTTTTGAATTATTTAAATCCCTATTTTTCTATTTAAATGCGCAACACTACCTCATCCTAGGCAACTCCGAACGGCGACGCAACGCGCTCCCATTCACTTTGCTTTCCACCCTGACACGCCACGCAGTCTGCGGTTCACGTATCAAGAGTTCATCTGGTTAGATCTCGTCCGTTGATGAGATAAACGCATGATTGGATGACTCCCCGTCATCGTCCCCAAATATGCTAACTCAAGAACCGTCCATACTCAAACCTTAAGATCTCCCTCTAGACTAAACCAAATCTCATGGGATTTGTTCCTAGTGCTTCATCTTCTCAAGACGAACATATGTATACACATTATACGGTATAAAATACAGTAAATACGTATTTAGAGTGAAAATAGGCCCGAATTAGGGTTGAAGTTCAATACCTTTGTCTAAGAGGGGAGGCCTCAATCAGATGGTTGTGGTAGCTTTGATTGGTCTAAGCGAACCTCAAGATGAAGCCTTATGCCCTGGTGAATGGTCTAGGTATAAATTTGACCAAGCTCGATTTCAGGTGTTGATTGAAGTCTTTATTAGATGTTGTTTCAGAGGGGGATTTTGTGGGGAATAAACTTCTTTCACTGTGGGGAAAGTGTGTGCATAGTTATTTGAAGTTTGATTTACTGTGGAGGTGTGGAGAGATCTGTCCTGATTTTTTGGCAAAATTCAAGCTCAAAATTGAGCTTCCAGGTTTGAATTGGCATGAGGTGGCCTCTAGGTTTGAATTGATTTAATTTTTTGGGGGAGTCTTACGGTTTTGATCTTTTCCAGCCACTAGGACGACCACCAAGGCCAGGGGATGTGGCAAGGAAGTCATATGAGCTAGAGGGAGGCTTAATTATGTTTTACCCCCAAGGGTAAGCAATGATGGAGGAGATTTTGCATGTTGGGTCCAAAAATGGGTTAAAATCCCTTAATTTGGGGATCCATTAGTCCATAGCATGCTTTGGTGGGTTTTTCATGGTTTATCCTTGTCCCTAGGAGGGGTTTGGTGGTTGTGGAGTCATAAAATTGGTGGCTTTAAGGTGGCTAGGACAATTTTAGTGCATGGGTCCAAGTGGGTCAATTTGGCTTAAAGTTGGGTTTGGGTTAGGCTAGCCATGTTTTTTAGCCTAATTGATTGATAAAATTTGTGTAGATGATTGTAATGAAGATTTTTGGTGAAAGATTGAATGATTTTGAATACATTTGGGGGTTCAATTTGAAGGATTTTGGAAATTTTGTCACTTTGGGCATGTTGGGTTAGACTTGAATTTAGATTGAGCTAGGCTTGGGGTAAGTCCAAATTAATTGTTGAAAATGGTCAATAGGAATTTCATGAAGATTTTCACCATAAATTGGGTGCCAATTTTGGGGCTGAGGCAATCAATTTTGGGGAATTTGAAGACAACCAATTTGGGGCAAAATTGGGGGTTTTTGGATTTGGGTTGATATTTTAAATGAAATTGAGGCCTCACCAAGGCCAATTAAAGGTGAAGTTTGATGTTCAGGAATGTTATGTAGAATTTATGATTCAAATTGAGGCCAATTTAGTAGGCTATAGGGTTCAATTTGGTGGAACCACGTCATAAGGCCAAAGTTGAGGTTTTGACTTAGATCAAAATTGAGCTAAAAAATGGGCTAATAGAGTCTGCATTTGGTTTAAATTGGTCATTTGAAAGGTTAATTTTAGTTTATAATTGAAATTGGGGGAGATTGAGACCAAATTAATGGGCATTTGCGGTAAATTTGAGGAAATTGTGCCATTAAAGGCGGTTTGAGGGTTTTGGTCAAAATGATCAAATTGGTCAAATTGGGTCCAATTGAGGGGTCCAAATGGGTTTTGGAAACATTTGGAGTGATTTTGGAGGTTTAAGGAAAGTTCAAGTGCCAAGGGCATTTTTGTAATTTTGGCTATTTCGGGGGTATTTAGGTAAATTTAGAATTTTTTGGTTAATTTTGGGTAATTTGGGTATCTTCAAAAGGTTTGAAATGATTTTTGAACAATTTTGGGTATTTTGGGTGAATTTGGGAGTTTTGGGAATTTTGGCCAAATTTAGGATCCCAAGGGTATTTAGGTAATTTGGGGGAGTTTAGGGGCAAATGACCAAGTTGAATATTTTTGGTAGAATTGGGGAGCTAACCACCATAAATGAGCTATCGACTAATGGAAACCCCATTTGGGTCCTCTATGTAGTGATCTTAGCTAAACCCTAGCATGGGGCTAGTGGGTTTAGAGGATCATCTACATGAGTCTCCCAAAGAATCAAGGGAAAATTTTGGTTTTAAGGTTATGAGTAATTGTGGGTGAGAGTGAGTGCAAGTGACTGTCTTAGCCCTAGACCAAGACCTAAAGTTAACCCTAAGGTTAAATAGTCCTATGGGAACTCTCCTTGAGCTCCCCCATAATGACCTCACATACTAAGTGCTAAAGGTTAGGACAAATATATGAAGCTTCAAGTTGAGTAAGGAAGAGGGTATAATTTCTAATGGTGGGGGTTCCTTTTCTAGTTTTCTATGAATAATCAACTTGAAAGTCCTATGGCTAGAACTTAGGATACTAAAGAGGAAAAATTAAAACTTAACCAAAAGTGAGGTCAACAAGGACTAGTGATGGTACCCTCACCAATAGAAAGTCTAAAACTCTTCTTTCCTCATCTTGAAGTTCCACATGTTGGTTCTAGCCTCTAGAACTTAGTGGGTGAGACCAATATGGGGGAGCTCAAGAGGAGTCCTCTTAAAACCGTTTGGTCTTAGGATTAGCCCTTGATGGTGTGGTCTTGGTCAGTCTTGCACACACACACTCGCACCTGCACTCACAACCTAAAACCTAACCCAAACATGCTTAGCTTGATTCCTTACTCTATTGCAAACTCATGTGGATGGTCCCTAAACCATTAGCCCTAGGCTAGGGTTTTGCTAAGACCAGCACATGGAGGATCCAAAATGGGAGTTCCCTTGGTCTCATGGCTCAAATAGGGTGACCTCATGATTAACATTCTCAATCAATCCTAATTTTGCCAAATTCCAAATTTTTTACACTTCTTGGCCTCAAACTTCATGAAATTACCAAATTGCCCCTAAACCCTAGATTTTCCAAAAAATTCCCAAAATTACACAAATCCTCAAAATCTCATCAAAAAGTATTTCAAAGCATTCCAATTCACTCAAATTGTCTAAAATACATCAAATTTTTCAAAATTCCTAAAATACCCCAACTCCAAAATCCCCAAAATTACCAAAATGTCCTTCATCCCCAAAAATTTAAAAAATTCCGAAAAATCTCCAAAATCACTCCAAATGTCTCCAAAATCAATTTGAACCACTCCATTGAGCCCAATTTGACCAAATTCACCCATTTTGACAAAAATCCCCAAATTGCCCCTAAATGCCTAAATTCCCCAATTCATGCTCAACTTCCATGAAATTGACTTTAATATCACACAATGTTAATTCTAAATTCAAATTCATCATATTCAATCCCAATTGAGACCAAAACCAAGTCCAACTGAATCCATCTCAAGCCCAATTTCAGTCCCAATCCCAAAATTCCCGAATTTGCACTTAAGTCCAACTCTCCTAAATTGAACTCCATAACTCCAAAATTTATACCCAATTGATATCCAAAACTCTTCATTAAAAACCCTTGGACCAATTTAAACCATAAATTGAGCCTAACATAAACCCTAGCCTAATCTAAATTCAAGTCTAGCCCAAATGCCCCAAAATTGACTTTGAAACAAATTCCACTAAATTGAACCCCCAAATCAATTCAAAATCACCCAATTGGTATCCAAAATTTCTCATGACAATCATCCAAGCCAAATTGATCAATCACTTGACCCGAATCTTATCCCAAATCCAACCGAGACCCAAGTTGAACCAAACCCCAAACTTGGGACCCAAACACCAAATTTGACCAAGTCAACCCAAATTGACCAACCCAAGCCCACCACAGCCAACATTTGGACCCTAAGAACCAACCAAGATCCACCTAGCCTTACTTAGTTGATCCATGGACCAAGGGTCCCATAAATTAAGGGATTTCATCTCATTTTGGGCTAAACCAAAGATATCTTTGCCATCAGCCATCCCTAAGCTATCTTTTTCACCATTAATATTCCTATGGCTCACCTAACTAGCTCAGGTCTGGTCGGTAGGCCTAGTCACCGAAGAATCCCAAAACCGAGAGCCATCCCATCTTAAACCAAACTAATTAAACCAATCCAATGTGTCCAGCTCCAATTGATCATTGGCACCGTTCAACCCTCCACATAAGTAGTTGATTGCACCTGAAATGAAGCCTGGCCAGCCAACCTAAGCCCCTCTATTTAAGCTTCATCCCTCCATGGTCAACTAAGGAGAATATATAAAACCTAGGGCAAACTCTATCAAATTGTTCCCAAAGACTCTCCCAGCTTTTCTAAGCTCAACTCATCCATTTTCCAGCCACCTCCACCACTATCTAAGCACAATTTCAAAGCTTAAAATCAGGCCAGAAATAGGACACCTCACCACACTCTACAAAACCTCAAATTGACCATTCCCTGAGCTTCACCAGAGCTAGAGAGGAAGTTTTCCACTAAAAGCCCCATCTCCCTGCACCTCTACACCAGACTTTCTCCTCAGCCTTCCCACGTGTAAGAAGAAATCTTGCACATACAATTCACCAGCCCAACAACACTTCTAGGAGGTTCGTCAGATCTCAACAAAGCTTCTGTAGGCACCTTATTGAGGCCACACCTCAGGAAAAGGTATTGAATTCTTCTCCCCAAATCGAGTTTGGTTTGGTATTTTTTGAAGAAAAGTTTAATTTCATAGTTGATAAACCAAATAGATATGTTTGTTTGAACTAGAAGAAGGTGTAGGAACAAACCTTATGTTATTTGGTTGAGTCTAGGCAGAGATCTTAAGGTTTTAAGCTGGACGGTTCTCAGGTTAGGTCAATTGAGGATGATGACCCACAACCATTGGATCGCGCATGTATTAAGACAAACAGATGAAACATAAAGTGCAAGTTGATGAGGCACTGACGCAAAAGGCGGTGTCGAACTGGAGAGCGCCACCCAAAACTTTAGAGCGGCTAACGATGACGCGGTGGCCACGTGTTTAAGTGAACAGTGCATGTGTTATTGTGATTTATTTAATTTTAAATAACTTCAAAAATTCATATCTTTGTGTAGAAAAATCATTAAAAAAAATAAAAATATCTTGTTGCTCAATTAACAGAGGAGAATAATGTAGAATAAAGATAAAAACTATTTGACGTGTCTCTGATTTTTAATTATTTCAATACTTTCGATAATGTTTTAATTCTAATTTGCTAATTACTAATGACCATGACTTAAAATTTTAGGGGTTGATTCCTCTTGTTAATAGGGATGTTCTCTGATTTTTTCAAAGTCAGAGAGCATCTCTTTGAAACCCTAATTTTCAAGCCTCGATGGTTATTTTTGCTTAAAATAATTTTATAAATAAAAAAATAAATCAGAAAATTATGAGATTAATCTTGGTAGGTTTCCCCTAGTTAGAGAATCTTAGAAAAAATATAAAATGGATTTAAGTAATTTTGTCTATTTTTTTAGTGAATTAAATGTATAAGACTTATAAAAAATTAATTAAATAAAAAATTTTTCAAAATTTAACAAAATAAATTTCACATTGTAAATAATAGCATATTAACTCGCTATAAAAATTTAAAATCAATTTGGAGTATATTTATCACTAGAATTTATTTTCTAAGTAAACTGTCATTTTTTGTATTAATATAATTATATTAAATGAAATATAAATAGAAAAATTATGAAAAGTGGTTTTCTGGGTTACTTGTGATCAAGAAAATTTAGGAAAAAGTAAAATTTTAATTACACTAAGTACTTTATTTTTATTATATTTTTGAATTAAAAACAATTAAAAATTGGAAAAATACAAAAATGGTCCAAAATGTTCCTAATTGCCTCTTGATCACTTGGGACTCATTAGAATATTTTTCGTAATTTTTCTAAGTTAATTATAATTTTCTAAAAGATAAAAATGTATTTTCTCTAATTTTTCATTAAAATAATTCTAGTAAATAAATAAAAAATCTCAAAAATGAAAAGTTTGTTTCTCTGAGCTCTTTGGACTTAAGGAAATTTAACAAAAAATGTAAAAAGTAGTTTTTGTAATTAAAACATATTTTTTATTTAACTAAATCACTAAAAAAAATAAATAATTAGAATAATTAAAATATAATTTGAAAAATTATGATTTTTTGTTCAAGTGGTCTTCTAACCTAGGTGAACCTCCACTAATTTTCTCAAGACCAAAAAGTTTAATTTTATTAGTTAAATAAATTATTATTGAAAATCCTAATTTTAATGTAAAAATAATTATTTATTTTGAATAAATTTTTGAAAAATTACATTTTCTCCTATGATATACTCTAAAAATTTCAAAGCCATTTGAGTTATATTTGATGAGTTATGAAGTGGAGAGCCCTGGGGGCAAAATGGTATTTTTGGATTTTTATGCCTTAATTAAAATTTAAGATTAACTAGAGAGTAGATGGGTAATTTTGATCATATTGAACTTTTTTTTATGTTTGAAATATAATAGGTTAAAATGTAGAAACCAATTCACTACCTTTTCAAGATAAAGGTAAAATTGTAATTTCATAAATTATTATGACTTGGGAGTCAATCTAATTGGATGATAGTAAAATGATGGACTTAAGTTAGGAAGGTAATAATTCACTTATTTGAAGCCCCTAATTGGTGATTAGATGATAACATGATTCTTTAATAAGAATATATCTCACTTAATATTTTGATAATTACAAATTTAACCATGAAATTGTTAAGGGCTTAGTAGTGAGCTAGGCTTGATATCCAAAATTGTTTAAATGAGGCTTAGGAAAAATAATATAACTAATTATAAACATTTTAAAAACACTATAGGCCCAGCTTTACCTGTGAGCATGAAATTCTTAATAACCTAATCTTTCCCTCAAGGGCACTCATTCACATAAGTCTTAAATGAAACATCAATTGATTAATTGAATACAATTCTCATGAAATAATTAAAATATCAGGAATCACTGAGCATAGGGTGTTTTAATTAGTTTGAAACTAAATCTAAAATTTGGGATGATTAATTGAACAACATAATAGGTTCAACTGAACTAGAAACATTTCAAAAGGATTCATAAGTTGTTAGGGATCGCTCCCCAAAACACTTTTATGACTTTTTGAATATTTTTGAAAGACAATTGAACTCATAATTCTTTGTTCAACAAAATCATCCATTAAAACCTTTAGGGACTCATCAAGCCATGACTTGGGGTTTGGTAGCTACGCCTTCATCTGGTCTTCCTGTTTTTGCAATTTATTTAAATTCCCTGCAAAATTATATATGTTACAAGTTCTAATATTTTGGCGAGAGCAGCATGAAGATGACAGGTACGCCTTTACTATTTTATTTATTTTTATCATTTCATTTGCTGCAAAATACTACTGTTTCTACATGTCATGCATGATTGGTTGATAAAATGAAAACTTTTCAAAGTTAGTGAACAGTTTTCAAAATTAAATTAAACCCTTTCAAAGGTAACCATAAATCCTTTGAAATACAACTTCATAACACGTCCTTTTGAATTTATGGGAGTCCTTCGGATGAGGTAACCCACGGTTTCTAACAAGATCTCTCAAGTTTAAATGAGCGTAACAACTCGTTTAAGCTAAGTAAATTTAAAAGAAAATAGTGATACCGAAACGACGGAACCTTGGGATCCTAACCGGTGTTGATCTAATCAACTTTAACCCCCCCATAATGATTGAACTGAATTTGTCATTTAAACCTTTGAACCTGTAGACTTTAGAACTGCTACTTCACCAAGGAGCTTGAAGCTAACTCTATGGGTAGGCTTCTACAACAACAAATTTCCTTAAAATTAAACAATAAGTCATAGGAGTTGGAGGTTGTCCGCCTAGTGCGACATAAATCCTCAACTCATCTTTAAGCCTTTGCATGATCATGTCGTGCAATCTAAGTCCTAACTCGTTTTAGGATTCCGAGGTTGTTGTTTGTTACAACATAAACCCTCCTATCTTTCAACCAATTTGTATGATTGTGTAATGTAAATGTAAGCCCTGACTAACTAAAATTGGAAGAACGAAACATTCAATAATTATCTTCTTAAAATTGAAGCTAAACCATAGAATAGCTTGGGAAGTCATCGAGGTTCTTCTCAAGATTTGTGACGATCTCTAGTTTCTCTTCCTTTAGATTCTATAAATGTTCTAGATTTGAGTCTTTCCCTTTTGACACTCATTGATCCAATCTTTGAAAAGTCATATCTTTTGGAATTCTTAAAGATAATATTTTATGATCAAAATCGAGAGTTTCTTAAGTGACCTCGATCGTCGAAATATCCATAACGGCGTACGACAATTCCTAACTTTTAACGAACGACAGAGTTCACTTAATTTACTTATTGCTAGCATATTTAGAGCTTTAATTATTATCTAATTCAATTTTTAAATTTTTTTCATGTGAAAAAATGAATTAAAATGAATATGTATTTCAATTAGTGTAAGTGATTACTTCATTTTAATAAATTATTATTATACTCATAACTTGATATAACATTATATAAAATACTTTACATTAATCAAATTATTTTTACAATATATATCAGCACATCCTCATGGTTGAGTTACAAATGCAATTATATCAAAGTGACTTCATAATTTAAACTTTTAATAAGATAGAGTTGATTCTCATAAATACTTTACAAATAGTTATATAACCTTAAATTATTCACTTACTAGTCCCTTGTTATTTAATAACAACCATTTGACTTATAAAAATGAAATATCTATTTTTATTTTGTTTATTGATTAATGCATCATGACTTCTGTAAAATTAAGCAATGCTCGCCATAAAAATGTCTATAAATAGTAAATTTGTAAAGATTACATGACATGAGAAAAGCTCGAGCTAGCATAATTTAGATAAATGTTTTTAAAATATTCTATATACGCTTAAAACTCACAATAATGTGTTTTAAAATGTGAAACTCACAAAAGATTTATTTAGTATAACAGATTAAGATATGAATGAAGCAAAGCATCCTCGCATTAATATGTTTCTAAGATTGTGAATTATTTTACAAGAAACCTAACTAGAAAATTACCAATTGGTAAACAATAGGCAAAGGCTTTACAAATGAAGAAATAGTTGTTTGAATCTTAGGATGCTCAATTCAATGGTATTATTGCATCCAAAAATTAATCTTGCTATTGTGTTGATCTTTTACTTATTATTTGATTTGTGATGACAACTGCAAGATAAATGATAGATGATAACATGCATTAAAAGTAAATAAAAAATAATAAAAAGATAGTCATAAAGGTACAAGAATTAAATAACAACAAGATTGATTTACCTAGTGAGGATGATATGACACTAGTCACAAATTAAGGATGAATTTTAATAAGGAGTTTTTATTCATAAAAAGTTCATAATAGGATTACAAAAATTAAATGGGAGCTAGTCGCTCAACATATGGGCGAACAACCCCTACACAAAGTCATCCAATCAACGAGCGATTAGGGGTTGATAGGCTGGCTCAACTAGTCTAATTAAGTTTTTTTATTCATTTTAGAACTTTAAATTATTTAATTTTTTAAATAAAAATTTACTAATAATTAATGCATTTTAAATAATAGTTTTTGTTATTTTAAAATATAAAAATATTATTAGAAAAATTTAAAACTATTTTATGATTAAGAATTATTATTTCAAGTAAATTTAAACATATTATTTAAGTCATAATACTATCAATTTTTTGTGGAACTATTCAAAAAATATATATAAACATTTGAATAGAAAATTTTAAAAATAATTTAATTTAATGCTAAAATAGCATTATAGAAAATTTAACTAATTTCTTCTTTATTTCACCTTCTTTAAAGCAATTATTACTAATTTGATGAAAGATTTCATTAGAATATTTTGGGCTAAACTTTTATCTTTTTTGACTTAACACAAAGATGATATAACGCTTAAAAAATAGATTTAGAAATATTATAGAAGATTTATTTTTTCTCTAAAATAAACAATGTAGAGAAGTAAGGCAATCAAAAAGTGAGCAGTTAAAAAAGCTTCAAAATTTTATGAGAATTAGAAGCTCATAAAATTCAATATATATAAATAAATTAAAATCAAACAAAAGCAAAAAATAATGTTTGTCAAAATAAAAAAAATAATGATATTATCAACCACGACGTGCATTGAATAAAAAACTCATCAAAGTATCAGATTAAATCAATATGATGCTCCTCCATTACTACTTAGGCTCTATTTGACAGAGCTACAGCTGTGTTGCCCCATGAAGCTGCTGCGAGAAAGCTGGCTATCTATTTGGAGCAGTTGTGTGAAAACAGCTTTGGGATGTGCAGCCCAAAAGAATATCACTACAACGAGAAAGTAAACCAAAGTATTTATTTGACACTATATAAAAGCTTTGTTGACCATGATTAATGGAATCATAACAATTACATAAAAGTCACACCTCTTAATTCTTTTAGTGATTATATTGTTAATTAGCTCTCTAAAAATTTAAAATAAATTTATTATTTACTTTATTGATAATTTTGATTACCTGTTCTAAGGATTTATTTCTTCTTCTGAAACAAATATATATCTCAGGTTTTAGAGTTTGAAGATCACAGGTGCCACTAATATCTTAGAAGCGTGTAGAGTATCACATTTCTATCCCCTCATATGATAATTTAAAGGATAGCCACAAATTGACATAGAGTTAATGAATCCAAATTTTAAGTTTGTAAATGGTAGATATAAGATAAATAATACACTACAGGAAAAAGTTTGACTAGTGTCAAGACATTTAAGGCGGTAATTGAATCATTTT
>NEWO01002638.1:0-29417 GCA_003013225.1 Phalaenopsis aphrodite
TAAATTATTATTGGCATAAGTTTCTAGTAACATTTATCAAATTAGGTGTAATACATGAGCTAATACATGTATAAAATAATTGTATCTAACATTTTTTAAGACCACACAAGGTAGTGAATGGAGACGATATCACTTTAGTAAATGTGTATTAATTAATAACAATTCATATGTGTATACAATCAGTATAGGCATAAAGATGTGCAAACATGCTCATATGTTATACATTGAGTTAATTTTCTTTTCAAATTAGTTGAATGTGTTTTTAACCAATTAAGTTGTCAAAAGCCGAACAGATGAGCTTAAATTTCAAGTAAATTTACACATTGGTGTTCATGAAGAAAAATTTTAATTTGTGCCGGGTCTCTTTCTTTTTGTCAGGCACCATGAACCCTCTGCAATCAATTCAGGATGAATTTTGATCAATGTTTTTAGCATAATCTACAACTTCAAAGTGATATAAATGCAGTGAAAGACATTATACTCACAACATTTTGTTTGGCAAAGCTTTAGGAAACTTTTTTTTCTGAATGACATCTCATTTTAGCTTTTCAAGAGAATAACACAAACATTTCAAGAGGCCAAATACATTTTTATGTGTCTCCAAAAATAAATATTCTTCAAATTCATTTTTTCTCTATATGTTTTATTTGAATTTGATTTTGTTTTCGTTGATGTTTTTTCATTAATTTTATCTGTATTTTTCGGATTAAAATTTGCACTTTATTTAATTGAATATGTTAATCAAAATATAAGTATGGCAAATACATAAGATTATAGGTAGAAATAACATTGAGACACACAAAATTCTTTGACATAGGAGCATAGCCCTAGGAAATGATATTTGTGATTTCATATTGTATACTAAATACTAAAAAATGGTATTATTCTTTTAGTTGCCCATATAAACACAATAGGAGTCCTCTTTGCAAGCCCTAAAAAATTTTATCAATAATTTTCTCAATGATTAATCAAATATTGTGATTGGATACTCAAATAACTAATAATTAAGTATTGATAATTAGTTTTATGATAATTATTTAAAAAATTGAGCTCGTTATCCCTTACCTTCCTTTTAAAATATGTAATTTTATTAATTAATAATTTGGATAGTAACCAAGAGATTAGTTAATTAATGAACCTTTGTATGATAATTAATGAATTAGATTAATTCACAAAAAAAAAACTATTTAAGATTTTAACAATTAAAATTTTGATAAGAAAATTTTCATTTTTAGAAAAAGAATTTTTGGCAAAAATTAATTTTGAAGAATTATTTATTCCACATTTTTTCAATATATAAAATTATTTTATTCCTTGGAAGTCCATTCGCCATAATAATATCTATTTTTCTTCACAAAAAAATAGAATGTTATTTTTTCTTATATAATATTGATCTCTTAATTGGAGCTTCACTTCAACATGATATTACTAAACATAATATTGCTGTCTCACTATGGCATGCTTGTTGACGATTTGAGAGAAAATTCAATATGAATGTAGAGTATTTATAACTGGTTACCAAACTTGATGTTCCTTTACATAATGTTGTAAATTATCAATCAGTTCGAGAAATTTATGTTGAAGGAGTAGTCTCATAAACCCTTATAATGTATGCTCAAGTTAGAATAATAGCGTTTGAAGGGTTGAGAAAAGGGCTTTGATTAAAGATTGAGCTAATAACAATGCATTAGATTGAGAGAACACATAATCTTTCTTGCTCCATAGTTTCTTTAATATTCTTAGAACTGATGGTTTATAATGATTATCAAGAGTCTCAATGCACTGTGGTTGGTCCCATCCAAAGAGCAAATTATGCATCAAACCCCCAACGAGGAAGTCAATATCACTTTCAATATTAAAATCTTGAATCTTGATAATATTTAAATTATAATATTTTATCAAAATTTTCACTAATACGATTTAATTAGGAAATTTGATTCACCTAATGAGAACAAGGAGTATTTTAATTTTTACATAAATAAAATTAAAACTAAGTAATGTTATTTAATTCTAAAAGTGTTAGATGCAGACTTTAACAATAAAACACAATCTCATTCTTTTGCTCATTAAAATGAGAATATAATTGAGGGGCATCTCCTTTCCTCTAGAAATATTGCCTACTCTTTGACATCTATCACAAGTTTTGATATAAGCATTAACATCTCTAAAAATTGTAGGCCAATAGAATCCAAATTGTAAAATTTTTTATGTTGTTTTATCAACACCAAAATGTCCCCCAAAATCAGAATTATGACATTTTTGGATAATTTCATAAGTTTCTTCTAATGGTACACATCTTCAAATAACTAGATCATTTCCTTGTTTATATAAAAATGGGTTATCCCAAAAATAGTCTTAGCTTCATAAATAAATTTCCTTTTTTATTGGTATGTCATTCTATAGGGTATAATATCGCTAACAATAAAGTTCACAATGTCGACATACCACGGAACACACTACTCATTAATAGTGAACAATTTTTCATCTAAAAAATGTTCATTAATTTCTTTTTCAAAATAGAGTGGATTTTCTAACTCTAGCCTGAACAAATGATCAGCAATTTGATTTTCAATCCCCTTTTGATCTACTATTTTAAAATCAAATTATTGCAAAAGAAGAACCCATCTTATAAGTCTAGGTCATCATCCTTCTTTTTCATTAAGTACTTAAAACCAGAATGATCTGTATGCACTACACAATGAGTTTCTATTAAATATTATATAAATTTATCAAAAACATATACTATTGCTAATAACTCTTTTTCAGTTGTTGTATAATTGATTTGAGTTTTATTAAGAGTTTTACTAACATAATAAATTATTTTGAAAATTTTATCATATCTTTGTCCTAAAACAGCTCTTGTAGCATAATCACTAGCCCACATTAATTCAAAAGGTTTTCCCTAGTTTGGTGAAACTATAATTGGTGCAGTGATTAATTTTTCTTTTAATAAATTAAAACTTTTAGGCACTCTTCATCAAAATTGAAAATTGCATCTTTCTCCAGTAAATGACATAAAGGCTTAGCAATCTTTGAAAAGTCTTTAATATATCACCTGTAGAATCTAACATATCCTAAAAAACTCCTAATTTCTCTTACATTTGTTGGATAAGGTAAATTAACGATCACTTGAATTTTAGCAGGATCTACTTCCATACCATTTTCTGATATTTGATGACCTAATACAATTTCTCCAGCTACCATAAATTGACTTTTTTCCCAATTAAGGACTAAATTTGTTTCTTCACAGTGCTTAAGAACTTTAGATAAATGTTCTAAACATAAGTTAAATGAAGTTCCAAACACTGAAAAATCATCCATGAATACTTCAATCCCTTTTTCAATTAAATCACAAAAATTTGTCATCATACATCTTTGAAATGTTGCAGGGGCATTACATAAACCAAAGGGCTTCCTTCTAAAAGCAAAAGTACCATAAGGACTTGTAAAAGTTGTTTTCTTTTGATCCTCATGTTTGTATTTGATGATAACCAGTATATCCATCCAGAAAACAAAAGTATTTATGCTCAGCTAGTTTATCCATCATTTGATCTAGAAAGAGTAATGAAAAATGATCTTTCATAGTGGCAAGATTTAATTTTCTATAATCAATGCATATTCACCACCCTGTAACTTGTATAGTATGTATTAATTCATTATGTTCATTCACAGTTACAGTTACTCCTCCTTTCTTAGGAATGCAGTGAATTGGACTAACTCATGCACTATTTGAAATAGGGTAGATAATTCTAGCATGTAACCACTTTAAAATTTCTTTCTTAACAACTTCTTTCATAACAGGATTCAGTCTCCTTCGAGGATCAGCCCTGGGTTTGCAGTTCTCTTCCATATGAATTTTATGCATACAAATTGAAGGACTAATTTTTTTAATATCCGTAATTGTCCATCCGAAGGCTTTCCCAAAATTTTTCTGAATTTTCATCAACCTTTCTTCTTCTTCCATCATTAATTTTGAGGAAATTATGACTGGCCAAGTAGAGGAATCTCCTGAAAAGCCATATTTTAAATGTTCAGGAAGTAACTTCAACTCAAGTTCTAGAGGTTTTTCAATTGATGAACAAAATGATTTATCTTTATCTATTGTGTTCAAAATTTCAAAACTTTCTCGAACATAGTTTGAATCTTCCTTAAAAAGTTCTTCACATCGATCTAATTCCTTTTCTTGCTCGTGTTCCAAATCTTTTTCTTCAGATTTTTCTTCATAAGTTATTTTGAAATGAAATTCACTTAGATATCTTATAACATCCATCCTATAACATTCATCATCTTTACCTTTTGCAGGATATTTCATTGATCTTGAAATATTGAAAGTAACAGTTTGATCATTGACGCACATTGTTAATTCCCCTTTATGCACATCTATCATTTCTCTTCCTGTGGCTAGGAAAGGCCTCCCCAAAATGATAGGTATCTCTTTATCTTCCTCCATATCTAGCATAATGAAATCAACAGGAAAGATAAATTGATCCACTTTCACTAGGACATGTTCTATAACTCCTTTAGGGTATGTTATCGAACGATCTGCTAACTGCAGAGTTACAGTAGTAGGGGTTATTTTTCCTAATCCCAATCTTTTGAATATTGATAATGACATAAGGTTAATGCTTGCACCTAAATCACATAAAGCTTTCCCATAAAATCTGTCTCTTATTACACATGGAATTGTAAAGCTACCAGGATCTTTAAGCTTTTCAGGAAGCATTTTTTGAATTATAACACTGCACTCCTCACTAAGTGCAACTGTCTCATTATCTTCAAGCTTCCTTTTCCTATTGAAAATATCCTTCATAAACTTTACATAGCTTGACATTTGTTCTAAGGCTTCAACAAATGAAATATTAATTGTAAGCTTTTTAAATATTTCTAGAAATTTTGAAAATTGCTTATCCAACTTCTACTAACGAAGTCTCTGAGGAAATTGAGGTGGTGGTTTTTCTAAATCAATTTTTAACGGAGAAATAGGTCTCTCAGAATCTTTTGGAGCATCATCTTTTGATTCTTCAGTTTCTTCTCTCTCTACTTCAATTTCTTTTTGAACCCTACCTTTCAACTCTCTTCCGCTTTTAAGCTGAACGTCTTTTACTTGCTCTTTATTCTGGTCTTTTGGATTTGATTCAGTATTACTAGGAAATGTTCATTGGGATCTATTACTTAATGAATTTACTATTTGCTCAAGTTGATTCTCAATATTTCTAATTGTAGCTCCTTGACTTTGTAATTGATTTCCCATTTGTAACACCATTTCTTCTATAGACAACTTCTTCTACTTAAATTTTTTATTATTCTTGAAACCTGGAGGATAAGTAGATCTATAATTATTATTCTCTTGATTGTTCCAGTTTTCTAATGGGTTTACTTGGTTGTTCCTCCATTGTTGATTATTACTACCTGAAATGTTATTCCAGTTAAAGTTTGGATGGTTTTTCTAACCTGGGTTATAATAATTTGAATATGGGTTATTCTGCTTATTATTTATGGCATTCAAAGTTTCTAATGATGTTTGAGAATCTACGATTTGGCCTAATGAATTATCTTCAATCATGGAAATTAGTTGAGAAAAATTCATTCCAAATTGGTCTAACTTCTTGAAATTGTAGCAACTTTATTTGCTAACATAGTAAATGCATCAGTTTCATGAATATTGGCTACTTTATTAGGATTCACCCTCTCAGAAGGCCATTGAAAATTATTGGTAGTCATTTCTTTAATTAAAGCATAAGCGTCATGAAATGGTTTTGACATCAATGAACCACCATCAACGACATCGATAATTGATCTAAGAGATCCAACTATTTGAATTATTAACCAATCTGGTATAGTATGGTGTGGACACTTTCTTAAGAGTTCTTTAAATCTTTCTCATGCTTCATAAATAGATTCCCTTTCAAACTGATTAAAAGATGTAATATCATTTCTAAGCTTCGCAGTTTTTTATGGTGGAAAATATTTTGCAAGGAATTTTTGTGCTAAATCGCCCCAAGTTCTGTTAGATCCAGGTGCTAACGAATTTAACCACATCTTAGTTTTATCCCTTAGTGAGAAAAGAAATAACCTAAGTCTTATGACATCATCTGATACACCATCGTATTTAAATGTAGTGAAAAATTCTAAAAAATTGGCAAGATATAAATTTGGATCTTCAGTTGGTGATCCCCCAAACTAATTATTTGATATTATTTGGATAAAAGTAGGTTTAAGCTCAAATGAATTAGCCACTACAATAGATTTTTGAATACTACAATGAAGTTCATCTACAGTAGGGTTGACATAATCTCTTAAAGGTCTAAACTCATAATGAATTTCAACATTTTGATCATTTTGGTTTACCATTTCTGTAATTTTTTTGGAATTTTCAATATTTTTAATTTTTTTTGTTTTCCTGATTTTTCTAAAATTTCTCTCTAATTCAGAATTGTAGGGCACTAGTCCTTCAAAACATGAACTACATATGCACTTTTTGGAAAACTTTCTATTTTTAAAAAAAACAATTATTTAAACTAAAGATATTTTCGTAGTAAAGAAAGTTTAAATATTTTTGGTAAATTTAATATTTTGACAAAAACAAAATAAACTTAAAAAGATAACTTGACCTTTTGTAGAAGAAAAACACTAAATATGAAAATATCTTTCATCTTATTATGAATCAGTAATAAGTATAGGAATTCTTTTATAAAAATATGCATATTATGTTGTACCAAATAGGAGCAATAATATTATTTACCCTTACTAGAGATGCTATAAAGAACATAAGCTAATTTAAAGTTTAAATAATTCTGAAGACCGGCTAGGCATGGAAGATACTAGCTCTCACTCTAGATTTCCCTCTATTCCCTCCACCTGGTGGCTAACATCTCGTATCAGAACCTAAAATAATAAACCAAGTTGGGGGCTTTAACCTGTGACTTTAAAGTCCTCTAACTCTACACCCATCAATGAATATTTCCCTATTTATTTGCATTCAATCATATGAACTACATTCTCATTCATACAATCTTATGTTATTCTTTCCAATTGTTGACTGAGACAATACCAACCCAGTTCTTACATGTTCTCACAACAAATTTTAATATCTGGATTGGCCAAATCAAGAAGTAAATGAAGTTTAAATCGTCACAATTTCTTCCAACATTAAAGATCAATACTCTACACAACTTCCATCCAACACTTAGATATTTATCATTTTAAGAAAAAGATAAAGAAAACTACCCATAATCTATGGAGAAAACAAAACTACACTTTAGTTTAAAAGTAGAAATTATTGTCAAACCAACAATAAGTCTCAATTAAAACCAAAAGTATTCTAAAACAAAAGATAAAAACTTATCTCAAGTCCTCAACCAAACTCTTGAAGTTCCTTTGAATCTCTTCTCTTTTACAACACTCTCAATATAAAACTAAAATAAAAAGGGCAAATATGTGGTGTCTGAAAATCTCTCCAACTAACTCCCAATTTTAGAACTTTCAAAACTTTCCCAGTACTTTCAGAACCCCTTTCAAAGTCTCAATCTTCTTTCCTTTATAATTATCCAAAAGGTGCCTTGGTATCTCTTCAAAATGTGACATGACTCGATGTATTTCCCCAATAGTGGCATCCTTTCGCAATATTTTTTGTCCATGATGGTTGTAACTACCTATTAAACCAATAGGTGCCTCAAAAACATCTTTAAAATTTGCAAAAACCGAATTTACTGATCCAATAACTGCCACTGACACTTAAGCGTGGGGCCTCTGGCGCTTAGGCACGGCCTTCTATGTTTAACCGGTGCTTAGGCGCTACACTTTTGCACATTTTTCACCCATTTGCTCCAAATTTGATCATTTTTCACTTCTTTAAGCATTTTTCACTTTTTTACTTCTACCTGAAAGAAAAACACAAAAATAGCTTCCATTAAAGCGCAATATCTCAAAAATAAGTATAAAAATGTGTCTAAAAATAATAAATATTTTAGGCGTATCATTAAGTAAATTAAAATTTGATTAATTTAATTTTCATTTCTGTTTTATTTTTTGTACTTACATATTTAGAATATAAAAATTCATGCAAGCATGTTAGTTTTAGTTTCATTCCTTCCTATTTATATATGCTGCTAAAATATTTTATTTTATTAAAAATTTAAGTTTGGGGGGGGATGAAGAATTTTCTAAAGAACTTAAAAATTTATTTGTTCTCAATTGTACTTCAAATAAATTTGATTTTCATTTGAAAAAAAAATTGATGAACATTTATATGAAGTTATATTAGGGAAATAAAATTTTGAATATATAAATGAGTAAGAGATTTTAGTTAAAATTAATAGTAATGTAGAAAAACTTAAAGTTAAAATTTTTAGTGTGGGAAATGCTAAGTACAGTGTAACTATCTTTAGTAGGAGAAATTGTATATTTGAAAAAAATGTAGAAGATTTTAACTTTTATTTTTCAAAACTTAAATTTCTTTTAATAAAAATTATTTTCAAAACTATTATTATATTTTTTAAGTAAGAGATTTTATATCAGGACTTTGTTTTAGGAAAGGGAGAGTAGAATTCAAATCAATAAAGGTCTATCCAGATATAGTAATATTTGCCTGGAAAAAAATAGAAAAAGAAAAAAGAAAAAAGAAAAAAAGAAAAAGAAAAAGAAAACAAAACAAAACAAAAATTGAAAAAGGGAGGAGAAGCTTGAGGATCAGTGCCTAATCAAAAATTGGTTTCACATCTGATCTTTCTAAAGTATAAAACTTGAGAAACTCTTAAACTTAAGGATATAATATTGTAAGTAAAATTACACTTGATAAAAAATTTTAAGTAGAGATGATAAAATGCCTAAATTCTATATTTGGAGAATCTTTAATATTTATGAACTAGATAGAAACTTATATTTTCATATTTCTTAACGTTAAAAATTTTTAAACTCTAAGTTGATCTCATTTACTAATATTTTTTTAAATTGGGCTACTATATTTCTACATCAAAATTTTAGAAACTCCTAAATAAACTCATATACATCATCTAATTATTTAGTTTTTAAAGATTGAAGGGTCACTTGAGGAAAAGTAATATTTTAAATTTGTGGGATTTTGATACACCTAAAATATATAGAATTTTTATATACATTTTTATGCCTAATTTTGAGATATTGTGTTTTAATGTAAGGTATTTGTATGTTTTTCTTTCAGGTACAATCAAATGGATGAAAAATGGAAAAAGGGGTGAAAAGAGATTAAATTTGGAGCAAAAAAGAAGAAGGTGTGAAAATGAATTTAGGAGCCTAAGACCTTAGGACTGGCGCATACACACCAGTTATATAGAGAGAGCTACGCCTAAGCACCAAGTACCCCGTGCTTAAGTGTCAGAAGTAGTTGTTTGATGACAATTTGGATGAATTTTTGAAGAGGTGTTTGAAGCAACCCTTGGTAAAAACGTGGGAAATAGTCCATGGACACAAAAATTCATTCAAATGACTTTTGAAAGGAGGCAACTTCTAGTAGATACGACTTTTGAAAGGAGGTAACTTCTAGCAGATTCATTGAATGGAGACACATTTTGAACAAAAACCAAGCCATCTTTTGGATGTTTATAAAAAAATGTGGATCATCAAAGAAAATGGCTAACAAACAGCCATCATCCATCCACGTAACCATCACCGGCGGTGACCACTTTTCTTTTTATTTTGAGTTTTAGTTTGTATTATGAGTCAAGATAGAGAATTCAAAGAAACTTCAAGACATTTTGTGAAGAGGATATGAGATAATTGTTTATCTTTGTGACTAAATTTGATTTTAATTTAGATTTCTTATTTATGAGTATGATTTCTTCTTTTAAACTCAAGTAAGGTTGTGTTTTCTCCTTGGATTCTGAGTAGTTTTCTTTATTTTTTTCATTAAAATGATAAGTGATTAAGTATTGAAAGAAAGTTGTGTGAAGTATTAGACTTCAATGTTGGAAGAAGTTGTGTTGATTTGAAACTGTATACTTCATTTACTTCTTAATTTTGTCAATTAAGATGCTAATATCTATTGTGAGAATATGTAAGATCTGAGATGGTATTATCTCAGTCAACAAATTATAAGAATCACATTTGATTTCATAGCTAAGAATGTAATTCATGGGGTTGAGTGCAAATAAATAGGGAAATAAAATTTCATGGGTGTAGAATTAGAAGACTTTAGAGTGAGAGGCTAAAGCCCCCAATTTGATTTATAGTTTTAGGTTTTTATACAAGATGTTAGCCCCCAGGTGGAGGGAGAAGAGGGAACTCTAGAGTGATAGCTAGTATCTTCCTTACCTAACCGTTCTTCAAGAATATTCAAACTATAGATTAGTCAATGTTCTTTATAGCATCTCTAGTAAGGGTAAAGAATATTATTGCTTCTATTTGACGCAACACAATTAGTATACTTCCATAATAGAAATTTTATACTTATTGTTGATTCATGATAAGGAAAAAATATTTTATTTATATTGCCTTCATCTTGCAAGTATTTAGTTAAGTTAATTATTTATTTACTTTATTTTCATATATCAAAAATAACAAAAGAATCGAATTTTCATTCTTATTATAGCATCTTGAGTTTAGGTAAGAATATTTTGCTAAGTAAAATTTTTATTATCTAATTTTTCCTGTTTTATAAAGTGCATTGTTGACCTCACTTTTGGTTGAGGTCTAGTATTCCTCTTTAGTAGCCTAAGTTCTAGCCATAGGACTTTCT
Source organism: Phalaenopsis aphrodite (assembly GCA_003013225.1). Classification (NCBI taxonomy): domain Eukaryota; kingdom Viridiplantae; phylum Streptophyta; class Magnoliopsida; order Asparagales; family Orchidaceae; genus Phalaenopsis; species Phalaenopsis aphrodite. The sequence goes on from NEWO01002638.1 coordinate 10,712, forward strand.
TATTGACTATTCTTAGAGAACTAGAAAAAGGCACCCTCACCATTAAAAATTCTAAACTCTTCTTTACTCAAGAAGTTCCACATATTGGTCCTAACCTCTAACACTTAGTAGGTGGGATCGTTATGGGGGAGCTCAAGGAGAGTTATTATAGGGCTATTTAACCCTAGGGTTGATTTTGGGTGTTGGTCTAGAGCTAAAGCACTCACTTCACTCACTACCCTAAACCCAGAATTTCATGGCTTTGGTCCCTTGAGCCTTTGGGAAACTCATGTCGATGGTCCCCTAAACCTATAGCCCTATGCTAGGGTTTAGCTAAGACCAGTACATAGAAGACCCAAATGGGGTCTCCATTGGTTCATAGCTTACTTTTGGTGGCTAGTTCCCCAATTTTACCCAAAATACTCAGTCTGGTCTTTTGTCCCTAAACCTACCCAAATTACCTAAGTACACTTAAAACCCTAAATTTGGTCAAAATTCCCAAATTTATCCAAAATGCCCTAAATTGTTTAAAAATCATTTCAAACCTTTTGAAAATACCAAAATTACCCAAAATCACCAAAAATTTCCAAATTACCAAAACACCCCTCCTTAGCTCAAAATTCAAAAAATTTCAAAAATTCCCAAAATATTCCAAATATTCCCAATTTGATTTTTCTCAACTACTATATGACCCAATTTCGCCAATTTAACCATCTTTGATCAAAAACCCCAAATTGCCTTTAAAGGCCCAAATTTCCTCAAATTCAACTCAAATGTCCATCAATTTGATCCCAATCTCCAAAAATTTCAATCCCAAACTCAAATTCACCCTAAATGTGACCAAAATAAATCAAATCCAAGCTAAATTGGCCCATTCTTTGAGCCCAATTTTGATATAGGTCAAACCCCCAATTTTGGGTACATGACCTAATCTCACCAAATTGAATCCATAGCCCCCTCAATTGGCCATGGTTTATATTGAAAACTATTTATAACATTCATAAACATCAAAATTGACCATCAATTGGCCTTTTTGAAGTCTCAATTTCATTTAATTTCAACTTAAGTCTAAAATCCCCAAATTGCCCCCAAATTGGCTGTCCTCAAATTTCACCAAATTGGTTGCTTTAATCCCAAATTTGGCACCCAATTCATGTTGAAACTCTTCATGGAATTCCTATTTACCATTATCAACAATCAATTTGGACTTAGCCCAAGGCTATCTCAATCTAGACCTAAGTCTAGCCCAACATGCCCAAATTGATCAAATCCCAAAATCCTTCGAATTGACCCTCCAATTGAACTCAAAACCCTTTTCATCCTTCACAAAAATTGTTCCTTACAATCATTTACACCAAATGAAAGATTTATTTGGATCGATTGACATGGCTAACCTACTCAAACCTAATTTTTGGTCATTTGCACCCACTTGGACCCATGCACTAAATGTGCCTAACCACCCCAAAGCCATCAAGTTAATGACTCCACAACCATTAGTTGGACCCTAAGATTGAGCCAAAACTCACCTAACCCAAGCTAAGTGAGCCATGGACCAATGGTTCCCTAAATTAAGGGATTTGATTTCTATATTTTCTTTAGCTTAAGATCTTTTTGCCAAAACTAAACCTCAGCCCATTAAATTGCTGTGCAGATTCCCCAGGGTTCCCTGAGCTCCTAGCCACCTCCGCCTGCCATGGTCGGCTGGCCTAGTCACCGAAGAAGCCAAAATCAAGGGCCACCCCCTCTTAAAATTCACCCAATTCAAACCTAGAGGCCACCTCACCCAAATGAGATGTTAGAGCCTCTCTACCCTCCACCTAAGCACCACATTGCACCCCCCAATTGGCCATGACAGCCACCCCTTAGCCATTTTTATAAATGCTCACCTCCACGACCATTAAGGGAGTGCTAAAATTTTCTCAGAGATAGCTTCCCAAATCACTCACAGAGGTTCTTTGAGACCTCCTTAGTGCAATCCAACCACTTTCCCCCACTGATTCCCATTGTGGAAGCTCAATTTTGAGCTCAAACTTCTACCTAAAACCAGGACAGAGCTCAATACACCTCCATAGTCCACCAAACTCAAATTAAACTTGCCCACACCATCACAACACTGAAAGAAGACAAAGCTCCATCAAATCCCCCTTCCACAGAGCCCCTAACATAGCTCTAGACCAACATCTGAAATCGGGCTTGGTCGAATTCATACCTAGACCTTACACCACAGCAAGAGGCTCAATCCCTAGCCTCCTTGGACTCCAATGAACGTGGCAAGCATCTCTGATTGAAGCTTCCCTTCTCAGAGTAAGGTATTGAACTCCTCCTCATCCCGAGCCTCTTTTGATTCTCCATTTTCTTGAGCTTGATTTCATGGCATCTTAACCATATAGATATGTTCCTCTAGTCTAGACAAGCATTTAAAAAAAAATTCATTCAATTTGGTTGAGAAATGAGGAAGATATCAAGCCTTGAAGATGGACGCTTCATGGGCTAGACCATTGGAGACGATGATGAAACACCGTTCGATCGAGCATGTATCGGATGGACGGTCAAGATGAAGCCGGACAACGCTTCTTTACATGAACCGCAGGATACATGGTTGCTAGCATGGACGACGGCATCAAAAGGGAGCGCGCCGCGTGGAGCTTCAAAGCTGCCTAGGATCCAGTCAGCGCCGCGCGTTTAATAGATAAATAGGGAATTAAGAAAATCAGAAAACCCTAACTTAAAAAATTCATATCTTGGTGTAGAAAAATTATAAAAATAAAATAAAAAATACACTCTTGCTCAGTGAACAGAGGAGAACAATGTGTAAATAATTTGAAGTTCATTTGATGCATGTTTTATTTTTAATTAATTAAACACTGTTTTGAGTCTTTTGATTCTCCATGCATATAGGCATTTCACCATAGCTTGAAATTGTGTCATGTTGAGCCTCTGTCAAGGGGAACACTCCTTAATTTTTTTAAAGTCAGAGAAGAACTCTAGACAGAGATCCATATTTTTCAAGTTTATGTCTATTATTTTCATAAATTAATCCTAATAATCAGCATGTTGCTTAGAAAAATTTAAGAAAATTTTGGAAGGTTTACTATGACCAGAGAACCCTTAGGAAAATTTCTCATGAGTTAAGTCATTTAAAATACATCTAATCTTCATAAACCCTAAAACACTAAGGTATTTAATTTTAGAAAATAAAAATATTAAAATGAATTGATTTTTAATCTTGAATTTTTTTAAGATCAAGAGAACTCCCCATAAAAATTTTAAAGCATTTTGAGTCCATTTGATGGCCTAAATTGATTTTTCAAGTTAAATATCTTTTTTGACACTAAAATGATTTTTAATGATCAAAATATAACTCAAAAAATTATGAAAACTTATTTTTAGAGTTCTCTGTGATCAGGGAAATTTTATAAAATTAAAATGGTAGTTAAAATAAAAACTTCATTTTTAGCCTATTTTTAAATATTTAAAATGATTAAAAATAATTAAAATCATGGAAATTATAGAAATTGTTTTCTAAGCACTTAGAAATAATTGAAATATTTTTCCTGATTTTCTAAATAAAGATATTGTATTTTGATGCTTAAAATAATTTTTAAAGGCTAAAAAATGAATTTCCACTAAAAAAAATCCAATAAATCAAAGAAAAATAAATATATATGTATATATATATAAAATTTGCTTCTTTGGGCTCTATGACCTTAGGGAGATTTTTCAAAAAACTAAAACTTAATTTTCCACATTTAAAATATTTTATATTTAATAAATCCCCAGAAATTAAAATAATTATAATAATTCAAATAAAATTCAAAAAATCATGAAATTTGGTACAAGTGGTTCTCTGGTCTACATCTATCTTTAGTAAAAATTACAAGTGATTAGACTTCACCTCGGTCAAGTTATCAAATTTTCTTTAAAAAATCTTATTTTTGATTAAAAATAAATATATAAATTAAATTAAATTTTGAAAAATTATATTTCTCCTCTGATATCTTAATTGACCAATGAATGAGGTAGGATAAAAATTTCAAAGTCATTTGATTTGAATTTGACAAATTATGAAGTGTTAGAGCCTTAGGGGCAAAAGTGTAATTTTAGAAATTTGGCCTTAATTAACATTTAGGCTTAATTCAAGGAGGTAAATGGGCATACTCTGATCTTAATTAACTTTTTTGGATGATTGAAATTAAAAAGGGGATTAATTGGTAGAAACCAACCTCACTTTCCTAATTTAAAGGAAAAATTAATAAATTTCTAAATTATTAAAATTTGGAAGTTTATTAAAATTAAATGAACCTAGGACTTAGGGGTATGACTTTTAAAGTCAATTATAAATAAATTTAATACCCCTATTTGATTTTAAAATGAAATTCAAATAATGAATCATGATCACCTAAAACTTAACATTTTCAAAATTAATTAAAACACTCATCTAGGTCTTAAGGGCTTAGTAGTGATGTAAGGTAAATCAAGACTGATTAAATGAGGATTAGAAAAACAAATATAGCTAAAATTTAAGACCTTTAAAACGCCACAAGGACCAAAATTTGTCTAAGTGTTCCAACAACACTAGTTTGCCATTTTTAAGGGTCTTCATTCACATAATCTTCAAAATTAAATTAGAAATGATAATTACCCTACTCTTAGGGATAATTAGGACATCAATGTTCATTGAGCATTAAGGTATTCATAGGATGAATTATTAAGCAACATAATAAGTTTAAATGAGCTCGAGGCTTTTCACCATGTGATAAGAGGGAAGCATGGACCTGCTTCTTCCTCCTAACCTGTTGGATACCTTAGAGGTCTACTAAACTTAATATGTTTTGCTTAACAAAATCATCCTTAATTAAAATCCTAAGGACCCACCAAGATATGACATAGGGTTAGGAAAACTACCAAACCTTACTTTGCTGCCTCTACATGAACTGCCCTCACATGCATTTTAAGTTTCAGGTGGTGGAACGAGAAGACTCGTCAGGTACACTTTTTATAGTTTACAGTGTTGTCTTTCTTGTACTTTTTATACTTGCAAAACTTGCATGCTAAATAACAAATGTCACCCTGCATGAAAACTAAAACTATCAGGCTAGTCACAAAACTAAAACCAAAACTAAAGTTAAAGTCAACCAAGATAAAATTTACCGCCACAACATTCAAAATATAAAACAACTCAAAATTCAATCACAAACATCACACAAAACAACAACTACAACTAAATTAAGACTTCTCTATCGAATGATCGTGAACCCCTCGGAAGAGGTAACCTATGGTTGCTAACGAGGCTTCCCACAATCTAAATAAAATTATGGAACTCATTAAGTTGAGTTTAGTAAATTCATTTGGACTAAGTGAATCCAATAGAAAATAGTGCCGGAATGAGGGAACCATGGGATCCTAACCGGTGTCGCTCTAATCAACTTTAACATCTCTCATAATATTTAAAGAACTTCAACCATAGGGCCTTCTTATTTGACATCATAACTTGACACCCTAGAAAACTCAAACTCGTCATGGCAAGAAGCTTGGAGCTATCATGGTGGGCAGCACGACCATCTTCAACAACAACATGACTTCACCAACTAAACCAACTTCTTTCCTTAGAATTAAACAACCAAGTCATAGGATTTCGAGGTTGTTTGCCTGGTGCAACATAAATCCTCACCTCATCTTTAGACATTTGTATAGCTCTGCTATATAATCTAAGCTCTAACTCGTTTTAGGATTCTGAGGTTGTCGCTCATCGCGACCTAAATCCTCACATCTTCCAGGTTATTTGTGTGATTATTTCATACAAATGTAAGTCCTAAATTAATAAAATTAGCAGATGAAAGACCTAAATATTTCTCATCAAAACTGAAGCCAAATCATATGATAGACTGGGAAGTCACCGAGGTTCTCCTCCAGATCTATGACATCCCTTAGTTCTTCCTCCTTTGGACTCTACAACAAATTATTCCAAATTTGAACCAATCCCTTTTCACACATCTTTGTCCAATCTCATTGAATAGTCACATCCTTTTGAAATCCTTGAAGATAATATTTCCTGATTTTTATCGAAAGTTTTCTTAGGTGACTTCGGCTATCCAATATGTAATTAATTATAGGGGCTTGCACTTATAAGAAGCTTGTTCGAACCCAACTTAATATAAATTCTATTTAATTCTTCATATTAAATAGGAGAAATTATCGGCAAATAAAATGGTTTTGCAGACCAAACGAACGTCACACATTTCTTAGTTTATTTGATAGAGCCTCATCCTTAAGCCTTGTGTTTATCCTTTGAGATAGATACAGGATTTGAGGTACAACACTCTTTCATTTAAACTATAAAAATATGAGGTCAGTTTGATTTTATAATTTTCTAAACTTAAATGTCCTTCCGAAGCGGGCGACGGGATTTCGATTCTGGTGACCGACAGCTTCTTACGTGCAAACTCCCCAAACCAAAATAGTGTTGACATGCATATTGCCAGTTTTCCCTATAGGTTTGATATTTGGGGCTTAATCAAAAAGTCCTATATTACTTGATAACGATACTTGTACTTGTGTGGCATCTCATATTTAATTATTGTTATAATTGTATTCTTCTTTGCTTCATAGTGGACAATTTACCTAGCTTTTTCTTTGGATCAAGTTTTTGGCTTTATTGTAAAGTAGGAATCACTATTAAGGAAATTAAGCATATAACCGCATATATCGCATTTTACATCTATATAGAAAATCGGGATCAACATCCACGTCACGCAACGATGGCTCCAAAAGACTACGAGGCACATTCTGATTTGTTGTGCTTTACACCTCAACATGCCACGTATCCCGATGTTCAAGAACATATCTCCCATCTGATTTCTCCTCCGTCGTTAGATCAATACACGCACGAATGGACGACATCTGTTCATTGTCCCCAAGCGTTCTAAATTAAGAAATGTCCATACTAAGACCCTAAGATCTCACATGATACTCAACCAAATCACATGGGGTTTGTTCCTATAGCATCATTTACTTAAGGCAAACCTATATATATGGTCACATGTGTATGAAATACAAGTTCACTTCATAATTGAGGAAACCAAGAGCAAATTAAGGGATTTTGAAATATACCTTTGCCTAAGAGGTGAGGCCTCGATTGAGTGCTTGTGAAAGCTTCCTTATGAGTCAACAAACCTCCTCTAAGTGTCTGTTTGAGCTGGTATAGGGTCTAAGTATGATTTCGATCAAAGGGTGATGCGGTCTTGGTCTAGAGGTGGGTTAGAGAGCTCAACAGAGAGGGATTTTGATGGAAAACTTCCTCGTTTGGTCTGAGAAAGTTTTTTGATGGTTTAATTTGGAGTTTGTGGGAGTTTAGTGAAGTGACAGAAAAAACCTTGGATTTAAGTGATTAAATTGAGCTTGGACAGTAGATTTCAGTAGCTAGAAATGGTTGGGTTAAACTCAGGAAGGCTGGAGGAAGCTCTGTGAGAAATTTGGAAGGCTCTCCCTAAGCAATTAACAACACTCGATCTATGTTCGTGAGAGAGGTGGTTTAAATAGAGGAGGAATTAAGGTTGAATTGGCCAAGCCAAGGGGTAGAGAAGGAAGCTTAGGTGGAGGGTTTAACGACGTAATTCACCAATGAGGGTGAGCCACATTGGATGGGTGAGAAATGGGGTTTAAGTCAAGCATGGACTTCTCAGGTTTGGGTTCTCTAGTCACTAGCTGGTCGGCCAGGCCAGGGGAGGTGGCTAGCTGGCTAAGGGAAGGTCAGGGAAGCTTTAATGGTGATTAGTGTCAAGGTTTGATGGTTGATGGCATGGGGTGAAGAGTTTAACCAAATTAGGGTAAAGGGTTCCTTAATTTGGGGAACCCTTGGTTCATGGCTCAAATCTTGGATCTTGGGTGATTTAATTAGCATCTTAGGTGGCTAATCAAGGCAGGAGAGGGTTAAGATTGGTAAATGCAAGAGATTTGAGTTAATTTGGAGTTTTAGGCTTGAGATTAGGGTTTGGTCTAACAAATAGATATGGAATTGACTTGGGCTGGGTTCAAAAATTATTTGAAGGGTCTACATAGTCAATGGAGATGTCATGAAGAGTTTAGGAGATAAAGTTGGGGCCATTGAATTGATCACAAGGCTCAATTGGATGGAATTTTGAAGTTAGGTCAATTTGGGGCATTTGATTTGGACTTGGGTTTAGTTTAGGTTTGAGTTTGGATCTAAGCCAATTGAAGGTTCAAATTGATCTAGGAAAATGTTATGAAGAGTTTAGAATCCAAAATTGGGAAAATTGGATATGTTAGGGAGTTCAATTTGATGGGATTTTGGCTTTTGGTCAAATTGGCGGTTTTAATTGGGCTTGAAATTTGAGTTTGAAATTGGGTTCAATTGGGCTTGAATTTGGTTCAAAATTGGCTTATACATGATAAAATTGATTTGGATTTAAAATTGGGGAAGCTTGAAATCAATTTGGTGGAAAATTGATGGTGTTTTGGAGCCTTTAGACATTTAGGGTTAAAATTGGGATTTTGGTCAAAATTGGTCAGTTTGGTCAAATTGGGCTCAATGGATGGCTAGAATTGGTTTTGGGGATGTTTGGAATGATTTGGGAGCTTTTGGAAATTTTTGGGCCATGAGGGGCATTGTGGTAATTTTAGTGAAGTTAAGGGTAATTTAGGAATTTTGGAAATTTTGTGGTATTTCGGACAATTTGGGTGATTTGAAAGTGTTTTGGACAATTTGGGTGATTTGAAATGTTTTGGGATGATTTTTTTGATAAAATTGGGTAATTTTTGAAAATTTAGGGCTCTAGGGGCTATTTGAAAGTTTGGGGGCAGAAGGCCAAAATTAGAAATTTAGGTAAAATGGGGTCAATTGAAGATATTGATCATAAAATTACCCCTTTTTGAGCCATGAAACCATAGAAGTTCCCATTTTTTAGATCCTCCATATGTTGGTCTTAGCCAACCCCTAGCCTAGGGTTAAGGGTTTGGAGGACCATCCACATGAGTTTCCAAAAGAGTAGGGGATTGAGCTAAGCATATTTGGTTAATGGTTTAGGGTGTGAGTGAATGTGAGGAGTTTCAAGTGTGTGTGTGCAAGACTGACCAAGACCACTCCACCCAGAGCTAACCCTACGACCAAACTGACCTATGGAGACTCCTCATGAGCTTCCTCTTGTTGGCTCCACCTACTAAGTGCTAGAGGATGTGGAACTTCAAGAAAAGCAAATAGTGTTTAGAATTTCTAATGGTGTGGGTTCCCTTACTATTCCTCTAGGAATAGTCAACAGAAAAATCTTATGGCTAGATCCTAGGCTTCTAAGAAAGAAAAACTAGTCCTCAATAAAAAGTGAGGTCAACACTGGGGTATCTCTCGGACACCTTTACAATCTTTTGGATATTTTGAAGGATAATTGAACTTGATATGTTTTGTTTAAGAAAATCATCCTTAAAAACCTCTAGGGATCCACCATGTTATGAATTTTGGTCTCTTTTGAACTTAAAACCATTAAGACTTTAATACTACTTGTTCACGTAGCACTTTTTTTTCACTTTGCAATATATACATGATTATGAATGCTAACATTTTAACGGGAGCAACGAGAAGATGACATGTATGCATTTACAGTTTATTTATTTTCATTTTACTTCTGCAATTTGCTACTGCTTTAATATAATATGCATTTTTGGTTGAAATAATTTTCAAAAATCAAGATAAATAATTTTCAAAATCAAGATAAACATTTTAAAAATTAAATTTAAACACTTTCAAAACAAGCAAACAACATAATATGTCCTTTTAAATTTACAGGAGTCCCTCGGATGAGTAACCTAAGAATGCTAACGAGATATCCCCAGTTTAAATGAGTTTAACAACTTGTTTAAACTAAGTAAATTCAAAAGAAAAAAAGTGGTACCATAATTGAGAAATTGTGGGATCCTAACTGGTGTCGCTTTAATCAACTTTAAACCCCCCCTATGACACTTAAATGATAACAAAACTTGTCACGAAACTATAAAACCTTAAACCTTGAATCTGAAGTTGTCACTTCGATGAGGAGCTTGGAGCTAACACCGTGGGCATCACAATACTAATGTACAGAAGAACAACTTCGAGGGAGCAAGCAGATCTACAACAACAAATCTTTCCTTAGAATTAAACAATAAATCATAGAATTTTGAGGTAGCTCGTTTAATACGACATAAATCCTTAACTCATCTTTAGTCCTTTGTCAGTCCTGTCCTAAGCCTTAACCAGCTTTAGGCTCTGAGATTTTTGTTCGTTATAACATATACCCTCCTATCTTCCAGGCTATTTGTATGACCACGTCATGCAAGCATAAGCCCAAAATAATAAAAATGTGAAATATCAAGTAATCTTTTTTTTCTTAAAATTGAAGCCAAACAGTATGATAGCTTGAGAAATCACCGAGGTTCCCCTCGTATTAGTGACATCTCATACCTTTCATTCCATGGGGTTCCTGAAAATAACTTTTCCAACTTTATCCATCCCCTTTTCAATCTCCAATGTCGAATTATGAAAACTTAAACTTTGAAATTCTTAAAGACAAAACCACTAATCTGAATCGAGAGTAATCTTAAGCGACTTCAGTCACTTGAGATGTAAGTAACTATAGGGACTCGCCTCTATAAGGAACTTTGGAACCTAGCTTAATTTAAACTTTGTTTAATCTTCAATATTAAATAGAGGAACTTGTTGATCAACATAAAAGGTTTCGTGGTTTTTAGAGCTTATGGAGAAGTTCCTAGGGTTTTGGGTTGAGTCAGGGCATGTCTTGGCCGTAGAAGTTAATTTGGTGTCCTCACTTATTCAAAATCCTAAGCCACCCCAACCATAGGGTTAGAGGGCTTGGGCTTGCCCTAATGGGGTCTCAAAAGTTTTAGTCCTGATCTAAGGTCATGGGGCAAAGCGTGGGGTAAGTCCTGAAAAAGTGAGGTCAACGATTGTGATCACGCAAAGCTAAGTCCTAAAGTTAGTAAATTAGATATTTTAAACCAAGGGTAATTGTTTATCCTTTCCTCTTGGGATCAATAAACGGACTCTGATACCGCATATTACCTGACATGTATTCTTGCGTGATTAAGAGACTTACCTCGCAGTAATTTTTTGGTGATTAACTTCCTCCAGTTCATGGTCTAGTCCATTTCATGAGGGGGAGGGTGGGGGGAACTCTATTTATAAATTATATGAGGGCTTTACGACAAATAAGGAAAGAATTTAGACCTCTCTCTTGGACGCCACATAGAGGTTCCTTTGATTGAGCAACATTTTATGAGCTTTGAGTGTTTTAATGATATAAGAATTGATTGATTTTGGGCTTGTTGGATTCGTCCAGTCGAGACGATCAATTTGACTATAAGTTTGTTATATTTGAAATTTGTCTGACATTCCAATTAGGCATCAAAAAGCTACTAAAATTAGTTTAACAACTTGATCTAGACTTGTTTTGACTTAGATTAGACCAACTTTTGTGTCACTTTATTCATCACTTCAAGCTTGTTGGCTTGACTATAAGTTTGTTGAAATTGAAGTTATGAATGTTTTTTAATTAAAGTTCAAACGTTTCTTATTAAAAAATTGCATCAGATTTTGTGTCATATATGGATATCCATGACAAATGATGAAAAATTATTGATGTGTATCAATACCACTCAATTCTTATCTATTTACATATCTAACACCTAAACTTCAATTTATAAATACATAATGAATAAAAATATGTATTTCACTTTAAAAAAAAACTTAAAATGATGATATTTTTAATATGATGTAAAATATTTGAATAATATAAATGTAAAATGAAAATTTTAGATTTTAGATAGAAAAAGAAATAAGAAGTTAAAGTTATTAATGCATCTTAAGCGGTGTAAATATTATTATATATTGTATGATATTTTTTTTGAGAGAACATAAGGTTTTACATGCAATAGATGCAAATGCCTCTTGATTGGTATCACGAAAATGCCGCTTAGATTCTGTTTGGAGCAGCTGCAACTTATTGAATTATTTACTAATAAACTGCTTAAAAATAATATGTTGATAAACTAGGTGTAGTAGCTAGATCGCTTCTTCATATGAAAATAGTATTTTCAGCCATTTGAAGGCAAAATTATCAAAATATAATTTATCCTCAATCGCCCTGCAAATTAAACAACCGTACGCAAATCCGCCGAAGTTCCGGCCTCTCCTCCTCCTTCCCTAACCGGAAAATTTACTGGTTGTATCCGTTCCTCGACGTTCTCATAGCGAGCGACCGGCGCTGTCTTCCTTCTTAATTTCTTCTTGCTATCTTTTTCATCGAACTGGTTTGGGATTGGATCGAGCTGCGGATAGCATGAGGGGTTCGGGGCGGCCCATTAGTGTTGTGACCAGATGGGTTCGTCGGCAGCCACCGAGGATGAAGGCGTTTCTTAGCGTTGTTGCAGGGATGGTGGCACTTGTGTTACTAAGATTCGTTGTTCAGGACCACGATAGCCTCTTCGTTGCAGCCGAGGCAGTTCACGCAATCGGCATCTCCGTTCTTATCTATAAGCTCGCCAAGGAGAAAACCTGTGCCGGTTTGTTGAATTGCTAACTTGCGTGATTCCCTAGTTCTTGAATGGTCTGAATTATTTTGATGTTAGACGTTCGGTTTGAAGCTTGATGCACTATGTCGCGGCTGTATGTTCATCTATGCTTGGTTGATGGGGCGTTTTTTGGTTTAAACGCACCAAACAACGGTTCCTGCTTCCGTTTCTTTTTAAAAATTTTTATTTAATTGCTTCTTTGCTTTCTTAAAATTTGTTTGTTTGTTTTTTCATGCTTCTTGGCTAGTCAAAATGGGGCTACTATGTTATCAGTCAAATGCTAGATTGGATGTGAGGAACTTAGTCGACATGGTTCTGGGTTATCTTTCCTTTGTACTACTTGCTCTATCCATTTATGTTTTTTTACACTTTCTCTGTACATCACCCCTTCGGATTTTCTCGGACGGAGGTGCTCTTCTACTGGAAGAAGATCTTCTCAAGGAATAACACTTTGATTAGAGCTTTATTCTCTGCATTCGTACTGCATTAATATTTTTTGTTATCTGCTTTACGTGACTGTGTTGCTTGCATTCTTTACACAAATAACATAGGAAAAAAATGTTGTTAGACTTTTCTCCCAAGTATACAATGTTTTAAAAGAAAATTTAGATGAATAGTTTGATCTTTACAGTCTCATAGTCTCATAATAATTTTGAAACTTCTGTCAAGATTGGAGTTGGCAAAGCTGATGAGATGTCCCCTGATTCCTTTTGATAGCAATTATATAATCATATTAAAATTGCTATCCATACCTTTGGACCTGGATGTTATACCATCTCGTGCCCGGTCTTAATGTTATTGAGAATTCCTACTTTACCCGGGAGACCAAACTATGGATCTCCTATCTTTCCTGCTCAAAATATGCACATTTTTCATCTATATCCTCTTTTTGTTTGCTCTTCAATTGTCCCATTTTTCTTTAATGATTTTAAAATATTTTCTTTATTGATGTTTAACTACTGCCATTGTGTAGGGCTTTCACTGAAGTCACAGGAATTGACAGCTTTATTTTTAGCTGTTAGACTCTACTGCAGTTTTGTAATGGAGTACGATATACACACATTATTGGACTCTGCCACGTTAGTCACAACATTGTGGGTTATCTACATGATCCGTTTTAAGTTAAAATCTAGTTACATGGAGGATAAGGACAACTTTGTCATCTACTATGTGGTTAGTATTGATTGTTTTCCACAGCCATCACTTGACGATATTCTTCTTTTAATTTGTCTAAGTTTTACAGTATAATTGCACTTTTTGTATGTACTTTTCCTTATCTGTGTGACAAGTTTATGGCGTTTTTTTTTTCTCAATTCTCTCATCAAGTCTTTAATCAATAGTCATTTTAATTACCATTTCACATTACAAATTAGTTTGTAAATAAATGGAATTTCTTTCTACATCTTTTAAACATTTGTAGTGTGCAAATCATTTGTAACAAGTTTAAGCTTAAGTAGGCACATTTTTAATTAAATATTATTTTACTAATGCATAGTTGGTATGTTCATTTTGTTTTTTGCCTGTCACAAAGGATTATACCCATGATTTGATGTTGCTTGGTGCTGTTGTGGCTTTGAACCCCTTGAAGTAGTTTTTGTGTCTAAAACACGAGAGGCAATGTACAAAATTGTTATTTTGAGCATTTTCTCTAACTATTCTTGGAGATGTTTTATTTTCTTGAAGTATTTGCAGTGCATATGCATATGATCTGTCATTCAAAACTTTCTTGTTGCTTTATTTTCATTGGAAATTTGTGTAATTTTTCTTATAGTTTATTCCGTTTTGTTTTGTGAAGGACTGTCATTTTATAGTCCTGTGGATTTTTCCTTAAGTTTTGAACTTTTTTCATAAACAATAACAATTAAGTATTTATTAAATCTGTCATTTAATTTTTCATTTTTAAACTCCTTTTCTACCCAATTATTCAAGTTCATCAATAGTTGCTTATGCTGCTGCTGATGAGAGACCATTAAACATTGGACTCACCAGCCACAATATCCCTTAGGATCCACACCTTGTTTCCAGGGAATGGAATCTTCTTGTTAGGACCCTAGGTTGGGATTCTTGTGGTTGCTAGTGGGAAGAGATCAAATATTTTTTTTTCTTTGTAGTTCAATTCAACAATGACACTCAATAGGACACACCAATGACACTCAATAGGACACACCAATGACACTCAATAGGACACAACAGAGAAAGGGATTCATGTAGCCGACCCCACTTAGTGGGATAAAGGCTTATCCTTGTTGTTGTTGTTGTTGTTGTTGTTATTGTTGTTGTTGTAGCAGTAGTAGTTCAATTCAACGATGACATTGGTTAACCAAATTGGAGGATTGGTTATCCAAACAAACTTTGCGAATCTTATTAGATTATAATTAAACAACACTTATTAGCATCCAAAGCATTGTAAAATTACTATGGTTTAGCACAGACCCCATTAATATTGTAGGCTTAAGTAGGCCTTGCTATTTCATCAAATTCTACAAATTTACCAAAGTTCAACTCAACCTTAGTAAATTATAAGGGTTTTGCATAACTCTACAAAATGTTCAGGTGTTCTAGATTTTAGCATGTCCATATTTACATGACGGTAAAAAAACTACAGCTAGTTTACTAAAGTTCTAAAAATTGGCGTTATTGCAAAGTAACTGTATATGTATTGATATACAGGTATCACTTTCGAGTACACTTACATAGGGTTGTAATCAAGCCGAGTCAAGCTAAGTATGTCATGGATTGGACTTGGTTTGCTGATGTTATGAGTTTTCCATGTTTGGCCCGAGTTCAAGCCTGAGCTTTCACACATATGTTCATGGTTTACTTGCTTAATTTTTTTAATAATCATGTTTGATTTGCACTTGGATTGTTTATATTAATTGAATGAGTACTTCAACTAGTTAATAAATAAACAAAAAAAACTTAAATGAGTAGTTTATTTTTCATATAAAATTACTAACAAATAATTTTACAAATCTAAACAAATAAGTAATTCAATGAATTTTTGAATAATTATCTAACTAATTTTTATCACTTAAACGAGATAATATATATGTTGCAATTAAACTTTCTTGTAATCAAATAATAAAATTAAATGCTAACAAATTAGTCCATTGAAATAAAAAATGAAGGAACAATATTAAATTACTGATATTAAATTATAATATGTTAATAATCAAATTTTATTTCATTATCATATTATTTATAATATGGGCTTTTATCAAGCATATAATGAAGTATTTAACAAGTTTCTTATTGATCAACAAACGAGTA
Organism: Phalaenopsis aphrodite; assembly: GCA_003013225.1. Classification (NCBI taxonomy): domain Eukaryota; kingdom Viridiplantae; phylum Streptophyta; class Magnoliopsida; order Asparagales; family Orchidaceae; genus Phalaenopsis; species Phalaenopsis aphrodite. The sequence goes on from NEWO01002638.1 coordinate 26,534, forward strand.
TGTTTGTGAACTAAATGAGTTAGATCATGTTTAATTTTGTTTCTTTTAACCTTCTAATTCTTAAAAAAAATTCAAATTTATTTATTTTCTAATTTAAACAAACTTGATTGAGTGTTAATTGAGCCAAGTTTGAGTAATTCATCATCTGCATTGGTTCATTTAGCTTGACACTCAATTGATATCAATTCATTGTTATGATTTGATAGGACAATTTCAAAGGTAAGGGTCACATAGGAGTAGCTACTCACAGTAAAAGAGTTTGAATTTTCTTTTTTAGAGTATTTCTGGTATCTAAATGAAGTTTGATGACCATTTAGTTATTTCTGTCACTTCTAGTGTTAACATCAAACGGGTATAATGTATTTTATGGTATAAAGAAAATGCTATGTGATATTGAGATATTGTCTTTGAAATCATTTTGAATTTTACAGCTATATACTACCTCTGTAGCTAGATATGATTTGCTGATGACAAACATTTATTTGTTTCGCCATTTACTCTTTATTCAATGACCAGAGTCGTTCTCCCATGTTCAACACATTTCTTTTCAGTAGCTATCACTGAGCACCCATTTTCGGTCCAGTTAGAAATTAATAAATGCTTTTTCCTTCACCCATTGAAAATAGCTAATCATGAACCTAGTTGAGAGATGCTTGGATGTTAACTTATTCATTGTTAAACTAGTAGCAGAATTCCTGCTAGACCATTCAAGCTAATAGTCTTTTCACACTTACTGCCTTCCATTTAATGGAGCTGAAATATTGCTATTCTTACATGGTATAAATGTATAGGTGGTGCCTTGTCTGGTACTAGCCTTCACAGTTCATCCTACAACCTCGCACAACATTGTGAACAAAATTTCCTGGGCATTCTGTGTTTATTTAGAAGCTACGTCAGTGTTGCCACAATTACGTTTGATGCAAAACACGAAGGTAAAAGTTGAGATGTGAATAGTGGTTGTTTGCCTTTGATGCCCCATTTTCCTGAAGCACTTTTTGTTTCTTTATGCACAGATTGTTGAGCCCTTTACAGCACATTATGTATTTGCATTGGGAATTGCGAGGTTCTTGAGCTGTGCCCATTGGATCCTTCAGGTTTGATTGAGTCCTTACAGTCTGATATCGTTGTTCCATTTTCATTCTTTTTATCATTACAAAGTTTTTTTACGACTTCCTATATTTGGTTTTATGTCATGCATAATTTAGAAATGACCAATGTAACCAGGAATTGTTTTGTAGAAGCATTTATATATTTGGCTGCTTTCTGTGATTAGCTGTCATGTTTGTCATGTTCCATGCTAATCCTGTCAACATGCAAGCATGGGTGATATGTGCATGTTAGCTTGATACCATTGCATAATTTTCTTTTTAGCTCGGAAATCAAGCGAACATATATGCACTACTGTTCATTTTAAAAGTTATACGGAGATATTGAAATAAATGAAAACTGTATTGCCTTGACCGTTTGAATTGTAGCAGCATTTATATTTATGTGAATGACACTGTTATGGGCAGCTCTTTCCCATAGAAAGGCTGTATTTTATTACAATGTTGAAGATCCTTATTTTCCTAATATCTCCCTGAAAATTGATATATAGCTTAATTTCCCTTTAAATATGGCTATCTTGTTTGTCTTGTGTGGAATCCATTATCTGAATTATAGGGTTGATTCTAAACCGTTGAGCAAACAAAATTGGATAAGAAAGCAAAGTAGAATTTCATCGAAGGAGCCAAAACTTCATTTGGCTGCACTACTGCATGTGTAAGGTATGGAGAAAAGTATGAATTTAGTATGAGTGTTCTATCGTCAAACTAATAGGGAATTGGGGGCTTGAGATTGAATCAAAATGTCTTACAATATCAGCTTTTTCATTTTAGGTGAAAGTCAATTGTATAAAATAAAGCCTATAAAACAACTAAACATGCTTCTTCATGAGCTAAACTGGTTTATCATGGGGCATGTACGAACTCACCATTCAATTCTTTATATTTACATATCTAACACCTAAAATTTCATATTTACATCCATAACACTCAAACCTTTAACATCACAACAAAAATGCCACCCCTAACTTCTTAAAAGTGAAATACACTTTTTCATATATAGGTTTTTGTAATTTTTAGGAGTGAAAAAATTATTATTCCTACTCAATTTTCTAAAACTCGGTTACAAGATAAATAGTAGTGGAAGACTACCACATTAGGAAAACAACAAAATTCTCATTCCAGAAAAAAGAAATAAAAATTATCAATAATAGCTAACTCTAAAATAGAAAGTAATAAAAATAGAAGATATCAAAAGAGAAGAAAAATCTAAATTGCGACACCCCCTCAAGTTGGAGCATCAATATTTATCATGCCCAACTTGTTTATAAGGGACTCAAAACTAGACCTGAAAAGTCCTTCTGTGAAGATATTTGTTATATATTGTGTTATCGGAGTGAAAGACATGCAAATAGCTACACAATCAATTTTCTCTTTTATGAAGTTTCTTAACATTTTTCACATGTTTTGTGCGATAATGTTACATTGATTTTTTTTTTTTTTGTAAAGGTTTTAACAACTTGATTGTCATAGTACAACTTCTTTCGCATATCTATAAGAATCCGTAGCTCTTCAAGAATTCTCTTCAGCCATAACATCTCACTCTATTAGCCATAGCTTGATATTCTACCTCGACACTATTTTTTACTACCACATTCTCTTTCTTAGTCATGTAACCAGTTTTCCCCAAACTTAAGTATAGTATCTGGATTTCGTTCTCTTGTTAACAATTGAGCCTACCCAATTTGCATCGATGTATGCCTCTATATTTTATTTTGTGGTCTTTTGAAAGAATAAACCCTTATCTAATGTCTTTTTTAGGTACTTGAGAATCCTGTTAA
>NEWO01002639.1:3594-13826 GCA_003013225.1 Phalaenopsis aphrodite
CAAATTTACCCTTTTAATTAAGAAAAGTGAGATTGGTTTATACTAATTAATCTCTTGTGTTTCAATTATCAAAATATATTGATTAGGATCAAAGGTTACCCATTTCCCCTTTTCACTTAAGCCTAAATGTTAATTAAGGCCAAATTTCCAAAATTACACTTTTGCCCCTAAGGCTCTATCACTTCATAATTTGTCAAATTTATTTCAAGTAACTTTGAAATTTTTATCCCACCTCACTCATTGGTCAATTAATACATCAGAAGAGAAAAATGTGATTTTGTTAATTTTTAATTTAATTTACATATTTATTTACATGCAAGAAATAGGATTTTCAAAGAAAATTTCATAACTTGACTAAGGCAAAGCCAAATCACTTGAAATTTTTTCTGGAGCTAGACTTAGACAAGAGAAACACTTAAACCAAATTTTATGATTTTTTGAGTTTTATTTTAATTATTAGAATTATTTCAAGTTTTGGAGCATTTATTAATTATAAAATATTTTAAATATTTAAAAATTAAGTTTTATATTTTTATTAAATATCTCTGAGGTCAAGGAACCCAGAAAAAACAAATTTCACATTTTTCTTGATTTTTCTTTAAATTGTTAGAATTATTTTAGTGAAAATCTATTTTTAGCCTTTAAAAATTATTTTAAGCTTCAAAATTCAATATCTTCACTTAAAAAAAATCAGGAAAAAATATTTCAATTATTCCTAAGTGCTTAGAAAAAAATTTAAAATATTTCCATGAATTTTATTATTTTTGTGATTTTTATCATTTTTTAATTATCTAAGTGAGACGAACACATTCATACGGTAAACATATGATTAAATCAACTCTAACTAAATAGAGAATCAAAATAGGCTCGAGAAGAGAGGAAGTTCAATACCTTTGCTCTGAGAATGGAAGCTTCAATCAGAGGTGCTCGACACAGTCGTGGAGGTCCAAGGAGGCTAAGGATTGAGCCTTTGGTCGTGGTGAAAGGTCTAGACCCAAATTCGATCAAGGCCAGATTTGGGCGTTGGACTTGAGCTATCTTAGAGGCTCTGTATGAGGGGGATGTGATAGGGCTTTATCTTTGTTCAATGTGGTGATGGTGTGGGTGAGTTTAATTTGGATTTGGTGCACTGTGGAGGTGTGGTGGAGAATGTCCTATCTCCGGTAAGGATTTGAGCTCAAAAATTTTACTCCGACAATGAGAATTAGGGTAATGGGGTGGTTAGGTTGCACTGTGGAGGTCTTAAGGAAGCTCAGGGAGTAATTTCAAAGGGTATTCTTAAAAAATTTTTAGCACCACTTTCATGGCCATGGCGGTGGAGCTTTGATAAAGATGGCTTAGGGTGGCTCTATGGGTCAATATATGGGTGCAAAGTGTTGCCTATGTGGAGGGCAGAGAGGCTCTAAAATTCAAATGGAAAGAGGTGGCCTCTAGGTTTGAATTGGGTTTGGATTTTTTGAGGGTGGTTCACGATTTTGGCTCCTCTAGAGACTAGGCCAACCGGCAAGGCTAGGGGAGGTGGCCAGGAAGTCAGGTGAGCCAGGGGAATCTGTCACAACAATTTATTTGGGCAGGTGTTTAGTTTTGGCAAAAATCCCTTAGGCTTAAGCAATTTAGGAAGTAAATCCCTTAATTTGGGGATCCTTTGGTCCATGGCTCATTTGGGTGGTTCCATGGGGTTTAGCCTAATCAATAAGGTCCAAAATTTGGCTATGGTGGTTTTTGGTTGGCCAATTTGGCTAGATTGGGTCAACTTTTGGTGAAGGGGTCCATGTAGGTCAATTTGATTAAAGCTTAGGTTTGGGCTAGGCTAGCCATGCCTATGAGCCCAATTGATTGATCAACATTGTGTAGTTGATTGTAATGAACATTTTTGGTGAAGGATTGAAATGATTTTGAGTTCAATTGGGGGATTAATTTGAAGGATTTTGGAAATTTGGTCACTTTAGGCATGTTGGGCTATACTTCGGTCTAGATTGGGCTAGGCTTAGGCTAAGTCCAAATTGATTTTTGAGATTGGTCAATAGGAATGTCATGATGTGTTTTCAACATAAATTGGGTGTCAATTTTGGGGCTAAGGCAATCAATTTGGTGGAATTTGGAAACATAGCCAACTTGGGGCAAATTTAGGGGCTTTTTGGACTTGGGTCAAAATCAAATTAAATTGAGGTTTCACCAAGGACAATTAAAGGTCAAGTTTGATGTGCATGAATATTATGAAGAGTTTAGGATTCAAATTGAGGCCAATTGAGTAGGCCATGGGGTTCAATTTGGTGGGATTAGGCCAAGTAGCCAAAATTGGGGGTTTGATTTAGATCAAAATTGGGCTCAAAGCATGGGCCAATTGAGCTTGAAGTTGGTTTATATTGGTCATATGGAAGAGGAATTTGAGTTTAGAATTGAAATTGGGGGAAATTGAGACCAAATTGATGGCCATCAAATTGATGGCCATTTGAGGTGAATTTAGGGAAATTGGGCCTTTAAAAGCAATTTGGGGGCTTTGATCAAAATGGTCAAATTGGGTCATGTGGTAGTTGAGAAAAATGAAATTGAGAATATTATGAAGGTTTTGAGAATTTTTGGGATTAATTGAAATTTTTAAAATTTTGGGCTAATGAGGGGCATTTTGATAATTTGGCAATTTTTTGGTGATTTTAGGTAATTTGGATGATTTCAAAAGGTTTGAAATGATTTTTGAACAAATTTGGGTATTTTGGGTAAATTTGAGAATTTTGGCCAAATTTAGGGTTTCAGGGGTACTTAGGTAATTTGGGGGAGTTTAGTGGAAAAAGGCCAAGTTGAGTATTTTTGATAGAATTTGAGAGCTAACTATCATAAATGAGCTATGAACCAATGGAAACCCCATTTGGGTCCTTTATGTACTGGTCTAAGCAAAATCCTAGCTTATGGTCAGTGGGTTTAGGGGACCATCTACATGAGTATCCCAATGGATTAAAGGATCAAAGTTGTCGGCACTATTTTTGGTGTGGGGTTTGCCCGTAAGAAGCTATCGGTCATCGAAATTGAAATCTCGTTGCCCGCTTCGGAAGGACGTTAAAAAATTTAGTTTTGNTAAGATCAATATGTGGAATTTCAAGTTGAGTAAATAGAAGAGTTTTGAGTTTCTAATGATGGGGGTACCTTTTCTAATTTTCTAAGACTAGTCAATAGGAAAGTCCTATAGCTAGACCTAGGCTACTAAAGAAATTTCTAGACCTCAACCAAAAGTGAGGTCAACAAAAGTCAAGAAATTTTGGGTTTGTATTTGTGAGTGATTGTGCGTGTGGTGAGAACCTTAGCTCCAGACCAACAACCAAGGTCAACTCTAAGGTTAAGCAGTCCTATGGGAACTCTCCTTGGCCTCCCCCATAATGACCCCACCTGCTAAATACTAGAGGTTAGGACCACTTTATGGAACTTCAAGTTGAGTAAAGATGAGTTTGGAATTTTTAATGGTGAGAGTTCCTTTTCTAGTTTTTTAGGAATAGTCAACAAGAAAGTTCTATGGTGAGGGTTCCTTTTCTAGTTTTTTAGGAATAGTCAACAAGAAAGTCCTATGGCTAGACATTAGGCTATTAAAGAGGAAAAACTAAACCTTAACCAAAAGTCAGGTCAACATTATCTAAAAGGGGTTATAGAAGATGTGTTTGTTAAAGTGGATAAATTTATCTTTCCTATGGACTTTATTGTATTAGATATGGAGGAAGATAAAGAAAATCCAATTATTTTGAGGAGACCTTTTCTTGTTACTGGAAAAGCTATGATAGATGTGTAAAAAGGAGAGTTGACTATGAATATTAATGACCAGGAATTCACTTTTGATGTGTTAAAGGCTATGAAATATCCAGTTGAGAGAAATGATAATGATTGTTTTTGATGGATGAAATTGATTATCTAAGTAAAGACCATTTCCAAAAAAGTTTTGAGAGTAAGTTAAAAGATGAGATCAAAATGGACTTTCATGATGAGTCTAAAATGTTGTTTAAAAAAAACTGTATGTATTTTCAGGAGATGTGTACATTGATGGACGTTACCAAAAATAGTAAACTTTTAGTTTCATATGTTAAAAAATTTCATGAACTGAAAATGAATATACCTCATACAATTTTAAAGCCCACTTATTTAGAGAATTCATCTACACCTCTAGTCTTTATATCTTCATATTCGACTGAATCATAAGATGAACCTGAATTGAATGATGAAATCAGTAAAAGATCTCCTATGAAAGAGTTATTCAAAATTACTGAATCACATATTCCATGGTATACATACAAAATAAATGAGACTCTGATGTTGGGGAAGATTATTAATGCAATTAACAGTTACCCCCAGAGATTTTACCTGGTGACTCTGAGATAATTTTAAGGAGATGAATGATGAGCAATTTGAAATTATTGAACTGATATTTAGAATAGAAATCGAGTATATGTTTCAAAAGAACTTTGAGTTGAGAAATGAGGTTAAAGATATTGAAAGACCAATGGAAGAAATTCCTGAGGAGTTAGAAAGATATATAGAAAGACCACCTCCACCATTTACTCAGTGCCAAGGAGAAGAATTAGAAGATAACTTGAAAGGCAAGAGTAACCTAAAAAATTTTCATCTAGAATTTAAATTATCTAGAGAGAATCCTATCCAAAATTTGGGAGATCATGAAGTATCATATAAAGATCCATTTATTATAAATTTCAAAAATGATATTAATATGAAAATTACTAGAAAAATATTGGATCTAGAAATAAATATGAGGAACAAGGATATGAATCAACCTAAAAGGAAGATCTAAAAGAAAATTTTAAATTTGAGGACTTCGTAGGAATCTCTGGATCTGAAAAAGATTGGGTGATTGATCAAAGATTACTTAAATGAAATTTTGATCCAGGTGGAATCATTTGTCAAGCTGAAAACGTTAAAAAAAGCACTTTATGGAAGGCAACCCATATTTATCAGTGTGGTTTGATTTAGTGTGCTTGAGAGTTATGATTGTTAGTGTTGTATTGTGTTTGTTTTAGTGTGGATTGATTAGTTTGATTGATGATTGGTGGATGTTTAGATTGTTAGTGCTTTGATTTGATCTTTGTAGGTGTCATGAGGGAGATGATTCCTTAACTTTTTATTATGGTTAGACTTGTATGTCTCTTGTAGTAGTTGTATTGACGAGTCTACTACAACTCGGGTCTAACCCGGACTTGAGTTTTAGAAGTTCATTATGAAAGTTGATTCTAGAGTTAAGATATTTGGTATGAAAGAATAAGACTATGCTTTTCTTATTTAAAGTAAAGGAAATTGTATTTTTGAAGTATTAAGAATCTTAGAGTTTCATGTGAGAAGAAAAAAGAGGCTTTATGAAATATCTTCAAAGCTAATATGAATTTATAAAGTGAAGGAATGTGAAAAGTTTTTAACTTTAAGAGGAGGATAGTGAAATTCAAAATTATTAAAAACTATCCAGATATAGTAATCCTCACATGAAGAAAAAAAAGAAAAGATTAAAAAATGATCCTAAAAGAAAAAAAAAGAGAAGAAAAAGAAAAGAAAAGTATGTGAGGAGAAGCTTGAGGAGATGTCTAATAAAAAATTGACTTTACTTAAATCAACTTGAGGAAAAAAGCTTCATTACATTTTTTAAAACTTGTATTTGAGTATTAGTATCCTTACTAATAAAGTTCTCATGAAGTTCTTTTAAATATGGATATTTTAAGTGATTTTAATATGACAAAATTACAGTTCTTCTTGAAATGAATAGAGAATAAAAAATCATAGACTTTACTACCAGATGTTCTTATACTTTTAGTTTTGACTTAAGTTGTTAAAACTTTTTTTCTTAAGTTATGCTATTATATTTAGTAAACCAAATTATAGAAATTTAAAATTTAAATTATGTACCATAAGTCATATTTTTATGTAGTAAAAGTGTTACTTGAGGACAAGTAGCATTTAAGTTTGGGGAATTTTCATACGCCTAAAAAATGTTCAATTTTTCATATGCTTTTAATGCCTATATTTAATGGTTTTTTATGATATTAGACTTTAAAGGAAGGACTTTTGCATCTTTTGGTTTTAAGGACAAGAAATGGAGTTTTGGAGAAAAATAAGCAAGAATGGTGCAAGTTGGAGAAAAAACAAGCAAGAAAGAAAATTGTCCTGACACATTTTGATATGTATTTTTACGCTTAATATCTTTTACACTTATCACACATTTTTGAATAAAATTACACTTTAAAGGAATGTTTTTATGCTTATTTTGTATGTCTATCTATTAGAAATGTAACACAACTGAAGCGGGGCGAAACAGAGCTAAAACGGAGCCAAACGAAGCAAAATGGTGGAGTTGCGCAGGGTGGGCGCTGACGGTGCCAGAACCGATGCCGACAGTGCCAGAGTGCAGAAAATGATGCCAAAATGGAATTGAAAGTACCAAAATGGCGTCAAAGCGCCTGAGACTACTTAGACATGATCTTGGGCGAATTTCTAGAAGATTCAATGTATTTGGACGCTTTTTGGAAAGTTGCTTGAGGCATCTCTTGGGAAATTCATCCTTACACTATAACAGAGTACTTTTATGTTAGAAAAAGTGGTGTGTGTGAGTGGAAAAATATGGAGAATGTTTAGAGATCTTAGAATATCAGTAAAAAAGTAAATTTTTGCCTTTTTGGATAGATTGGTGAGGGGATTTTAAAAGAATCTATAAGGGAATGTTCTGGCATTGCATGGATGAGAGGGAGACTTTGTGGGATAGATTTTCATCTTTCTTTCAAGGGAAAAAAACTAGGTAATGTGTTCTTCATTATCTTATGATTTTGCAATCACTTATCTAATGGATTTTCTTTGATTTAATGAAGTTTTTTGTTGTGTTTTCTTCGTGCTTTGTGATGTGTTTCTCTTACTCTTTCTTCTTTATTGGAAATAGTGGCATGAGAAGATTATGCCGTTATTTTCCTTTTACTTTTCTTTTTCATTAAGTAGGATTCATGTTTAGAATATTGGGATGCATGCTAGAAAAAAGTTTTAATTTTAAATTGTGCTGGTTTTTCAACTCCGCTCTTAATCTACTTTTTGATCTAGCCAATTGAGTTGTTAAAATATGTTGTGAAACATATGATCCGGGAATTGAATTGTTAAAATATGTTATGAAAGATATGATTCGGGAAATTGAGTATGAGTTCTACAACAAAGTGAGAATCACATTTAATTTCATGAAGGGGTATTTCGTTCATGGGATTAAGTGCAAATAAATAGGAAAGTATACTTTGTTGTGTGTAGAATTGGATATTTCTAGGGTGACAAACTAAAGATCCCCAATTCGATCTTAGTGTTTAAAAACTAAAGCGAGTGTTAGCCTTCAGGTGAAAGAAAGTGGGAGCTCTGCAGTGGGAGCCAGTATTCTCCTAGCCTAGCCATAGATTTAGGGACTAAACCTAAGATTAGCCAATGATTTTCTATAACACTGAATCAGGGTAGAGAATTAAAATTGCTCCTATTTGGCACATACAATATTTAATGTATCTAATTCCTTTACATTATCCAATTTGCTACATAAGAATAAAAGTTTTTAACATCTTAAAATTCTTTAAACCAACTCATCCAAAAAGGGCTATCTTTAGAATTAAAATTACATTTAGGAGTAGTTACTATCCTTACGTTTAACATTCGCATTTAGGAGTAGTTGCTATATAAAACACCATTTTAATCGACATTCCAAGCTAAGGAATTATAGTAGTAGACTGAAATTTGACTAAGGACATCTTTCCTTGCTTCCTCGTGGGATTGATATTTGAGGCTTAATTAGAAACTCCTATATTACTTGAAGCAATACGTGCACTTGTGTAGAGCCCATAGTGTGGTAACTATTTGTTATATTTCATAATATTTCAATTTTGCATATTAGGTGCTAAATATAAATTGGGTGAAGATTTTCGCCGTCTTTTGAAAGCTGAATTGCTGCATAATTACAAGTTGGGTCAAGTTTTTGGCACTGTCTCAGAGGAATTGAATTGACATAAAACACGCAGAAAAATGACACACACTAGGGGCACATCACTTATCCTCTAGGTTTTAACAGTAATCCATAATTTAAAGAGAAAAAGTTGTCTATAGAAGAAGTAGTGTTACAAATGAGAAATCAACTATAAAGTGAAGGAGCTACAACAAGAATAATTGAGAATCAATTGGGACAAAAAACAAATTCATTAAGTAATAGATCTTAAGGAACACTTCCTAGTAATACAAGAATAAATCTGAAAGACTAGAATAAAGAGCAAGTAAAAGCTGTTTAACTCAAAAGTGAAAGAGATATGGAAGGTAGAGTTCAAAAAGAGACTGAAATAGAGAGAGAAGAGATTGAAGAACCAAAAGAGGACACTCCATAAGGTTTAGAGAGACCTATTTCTCCACTTAAGGTTGATTTGGAAAAACCACTACCTCCATTTCCTCAGAGGCTTTGACAACAAAGGTTGGAGAAGAAATTTTCAAAATTTATGGAAATTTTTAAGAAGCATACAATTAATATTTCATTTTTTGAAGCTCTAGAACAAATGCAAAGCTATGTGAAGTTAATGAAGGATATTCTTAACAGGAAAATGAAGTTTGAAGATAATTATATTGTTGCACTTAGTGAGGAGTGCAGTGCTATAATTTAGAAAAAGCTCTCTGAAAAGCTTAAAGATCTTAGTAGCTTTACAATTCCATGTGCAATAAGAGACAAATTTTATGGGAAAGCTTTATGTGATTTAAGAGCAAACATCAACCTTATGTCATTATCAACATTTAAAAGATTAGGATTAGGAGAAATAACCCCTACTATTGTAACTCTGCAGTTAGTAGATCATTCAACAATCTATCCTAAAGGAGTTATAGAAGATGTCCCAGTGAAAGTAGATCAATTTATCTTTCTTGTTGATTTCATAGTGCTAGATATGAAGGAAGATAAGGAGATAAGTATCATTTCTGGGAGACCTTTCCTAGCCACAGGAAGAGCAATGATAGATGTAAAGAAAGGAAAGTTAACAATGCACATCATTGACCAAACAATTACATTTAATATTTCCAAATCAATGAAATACCCTGATAAAGGTCAAGATGATAAATGCTATAGAGTGGATGTTATCAGTTACATAAGTGAATGTCATTTCAAAGAAACTTATGAAAATAAACCTGAGATGAAAGAGTTGGAACATGAGCAAGAAGAGGAATTGGATCAATATGAAGATTTATATAAGGAAGATTTGAATTATGTTAGCGAAATTTTTGAATTGAAAAACCTCCCGAGCTTGAGTTAAAGTTACTTCATGAACATTTTATGTACGCCTTCTTAGGCGATTCCTCTACATTGCCTCTTATAATTTCCTCGAAATTAACTAAAGAAGAAGATGAGAGTTTGATGAAAATTTTAAAGAGTTATAAGAAAGCCTTTGTATGGACAATTGCTGATATAAAAGGAATCAATCCTTCAATTTGTATGCATAGAATTCATATAGAAGAGAACTGCAAACCCAGGGCCGATCCTCAAAAAAGATTGAATCCTATTATGAAAGAAATTGTTAAGAAGAAATTTTAAAATGGTTAAATGCTAGAATTATCTACCCTATTTCAGATAGTGCATGGGTTAGTCCAATTCACTGCGTTCCTAAGAAAGGAGGAGTGACTGTGACTTTGAATGAACATAATGAGTGAATACCAACAAGACAAGTCATAGGATGATGAATATGCATTTATTATAGAAAATTAAACCTCGCCACTAGAAAAGATCATTTTCCACTACCTTTTCTAGATCAGATGTTGGATAGATTAGCTGAGCATAAATACTTTTATTTTCTGGATGGATATACTGGTTATCACCAAATTCAAATAGCTCCTGAGGCTCAAGATAAAATAGCTTTTACAAGTCCTTATGGTACATTTTCTTTTAAAAGAATGCCTTTTAGTTTATGTAATGCACCTGCTACATTTCAAAGATGCATGCTGACTATTTTTTGTCATTTAATAAAAAAAGGGATTAAAGTTTCTATGGATAATTTTTCAGTATTTGGAACTTCATTTGACTTATGTTTAGAACATCTATCAAAAGTTCTTAAGCACTGTGATGAAATAAATTTAGCATATTGGGAAAAATGTCAATTTATGGTAGCAGGAGAAATAGTTTTGGGACATCAAATTTCAGAAAATGATATGAAAGTAGACCCTGCAAAAATTCAAGTAATCACTAATTTACCTCACTCAACAAGTGTGAAGGA
>NEWO01002639.1:14103-25142 GCA_003013225.1 Phalaenopsis aphrodite
GACTTTTAAAAAATTATTAAGCCTCTATGTCATTTACTTGAAAAAGATGTAATTTTTAATTTTGATAAAAAGTGCCTAAAAGCTTTTAAATTATTAAAAGAAAATTTAGTCACTGCACTGATTATTGTTTCACCAGAGTAGGAAAAACCTCTTGAATTAATGTGTGATGCTAGTGATTATGCTATTGCAGTTATTTTAGGACAGAAGCATGATAAGATTTTTAAGGTTATCTACTATGCTAGTAGAACTCTTAATGAAGCTCAAATCAATTATACCATAACTGAGAAAGAGTTATTAGCAATAATATATGCTTTTGATAAATTTAGATCATACTTAATTGGTACTAAATGTATAGTGCATACAAAGCATTCTACTATTAAGTATGTAATGAAAAAGAAGGATACAAAACCAAGATTGATAAGATGGGTTCTTCTTTCACAAGAATTTGACTTTGAAATAGTAAATAGGAAGGGAGTTAAGAATCAAATTGCTGATCATTTGTCTAGGCTTGAATTAGAAAAACTACTCTATTTTCAAAAAGAAATTAATGAACATTTTCCAGTTGAAGAATTGTTCAATGTTAATGAGTGACGTGTTATATGGTATGTTGACATTGTGAACTTCATTTTTAGTGATTTTATACCATATGGAATGACATACCAATAGAAGAGGAAATTTGTATCTGAAGCTAAGAATTATTTTCGGGATGACCCATTTTTATATAAACAAGGAAATGATCTTATTATTTGAAGATGTGTGCCTTTAGAAGAAACTTATGAAATTATTCAAAAATGTTATAATTCTAATTTTGGGGGTCATTTTGGTGTTAATAAAATAATATACAAAATTTTACAATATGGATTTTATTTTTCTACAATCTTTAGAGATGTTAATACTTATATTAAAACTTATGATCGATGTCAACGAGTGGACAATATTTCTAGAAGGAATGAGATGTGTGTTAGAAGTTGAGATATTTGATGTTTGGGGATTATATTTTATGGGATCATTTATACCATCTTTTAGAAATTTATATATATTGTTAGCAATAGACTACGTATCCAAATGGATAGAAGTTGTTGCATTACCTCGATGTGATGTTCAAAGTGTTGCGAAGTTTTTAAGAATGAATATATTTTGTAGATTTGGAGTCCCGAGAGTAATCATAACTAATGGGGGAAGTCATTTTAGAAAATCAATAATGGAGAAATTATTAAAGAAATATCATATTAACCATAGATTTGCTACTGCTTACCATCTTCAGACAAGTGTTTTGGTTGAATTATCCAATCGTGGAATTAAAAGAATATTGAAAAAATCTGTAAATCCAACTAAAATGGATTGGTCAGCTAAGCTTGACTATGCTTTGTGGGCTTATAAGACTGCATATAGAACTCCTATAGGAATGTCCCCATATAGGCTAATATTTGGGAAAGTGAGTCACTTATCAGTTGAACTTGAGCATAAAACATATTGGGCGACTAAAGAATTTAATTACAATTTGAAAGATTCTAGCGAGAAGAGGTTATTGCAATTGAATGAATCTTATGAAAGTGCTAAGATTTATAAAGAAAAGATGAAGATGTGGCATGATCAAAGGATTCTTACTAAAACTATTCAGCCAGGGCAACATGTTTTGCTTTATAATGTAAGGTTAGGATTATTTCCAGGCAAACTTAAGTCCAGGTGGATGGGCCAATTTGTTGTGATGAAAGTTTATCCTTATAGAGCTGTGGATATCAAAGATCGTAAAACTGATAAAATATTGAAAGCGAATGGTCACAAGTTCAATTCCTACTTTTAGGTGACTAACTTAAATTAAATAATTTTCTGATGTTGGATCAACCTGAATAAGCACTGGTTACGTCAGGCTGCCGAAGATAAACCAAGCGCTCTGTGGGAGGCACCCCATAGTTATATGTGTGTTTATTTTTATTTTATGTTGTTTAGTGTAATTAAGAAAATTCTAGTAGTATTGTGACTATATATTGAGTTAGTAATTATAGTAAGACCTTAAAAGATGACTTAGACATGTTAGAATGAATGTTTAAATGTTAAGTTGTCATGTGCTAAATTGAGCACTGGTGCTTAAGCGCGATATTTAAAAAAACATGTGTGAATTTGGTTTCTAGAAGTTCTAACCACAAATTGGTTGGCTTGAACATGTGAGAGCAATTCTAGGACATGCATAAAAGTTATGGGGGAGGTTTAGAGCTTATAAATATAAGGGAATAAAGAGAAATTTCACCACACCTTCATTTAACCCTTATATTCTAAGTGAAAAGAGAGAAGTTTTGAAAAATGTCTTCTTGGGAGAATGATTTGAAGAAGAAGGAGAAGTAATGAGAAAGAATTTTATTAATCAGAGTGCATAAGAGATGTATAATAGTTTCCTAGCCGTTAGTATCGAAGGAATAGTGAAGAAAATCACTAAAATTGAGGCTAATGTGGCTTCAATTGAAGCAAAAGTGATGGAAGTTAACACACATTTGGATCTTATGGGAAGATAACTTAAGATGCAATTTAGCTATACCAGTTTTATAGAAGAAGCAGATAAAGCAATGTATCTGAAGGACAAGTGGATTGAAGAAGATTCAACCAGACTTATTAATCATCATTCGTTCTTTTAGATATACATTTTAAATGCTGAAGGAGAGACAAGTGATGGGCCAGAATTCGTTCCATCTACTAGGGAATGGAATTAAGTTTGTGATTTAGTGTTTATGTGTGTAGTGTTTGTTCATGCTAAGTATTTTAATGTGTGTTTTATGTTACTAAGTTATTGTATTATGTTTAGAAATTTTCTCATCTGAGACTATTTGGATTGAGAATCTATGTATTTGGAAACATTTATAATCGTTCGTGAATTAATATAAGTGTTTTGTTAATGAGAAATTTTGTGTTATTTTATGTGAATCGAATTAGTTAAAATTGGTGAATCTTGAGTAAGAAAAGAGATAAGAGGGGAGGAAATAGTTATTATAGTGTTTTAAGACCATATAGGGTTGGTTGACTTAGGCTAGACGTGCATTTCACTTAGATCAAAAAAACCAAAATTTGTGCATTGGCGCCTAAGCGCCAAAACCCGTGCTTAAGCGCTACCTAAGAAAAGAAACAGATGCATAGGCACCAAACCATTCACGCTTAAGCGCCGATTCACAAAAACTGGTTTACGAACGGTTTTAAGTGAATTTTTGGGCCAAAAAAATCCATTAATGCACCTTTGCTTCACCTTCTTCATCAAGTTCTTGCAATTTTGGGGCTAGGAAACACCGTATTTGAAAATTTCTTGGAGATTTGAAGAACAAAATTGCTAGGTTTGAGATCCTTAAGGTAAGATCATCACTTCTATGCAAAAAAGTTTTATTTTCACTATGTATTTTGAGCACATTCATGACCTACCAAAAAATCACTATTCATGGTGAAAATTTGAGAAAAATGGATGAAAAATGCATAGATTTGTTATTTTTAACTTTTAGAAGTTGAGTTAAGTGTATTCAAGTTAATTGTGGGATTTATTTTGAATTTTATGCATTTTTTAGAAAATGGCACTAAGGATGAAGAGAAGCAAGGGAAAAGCTCCATTCAATTCAAGTAAATTTATTAGTTTGAGAGCTCATGATCGATACAATGATGCACTGCATTCAAGGAAATTAATTCCTGAGTGAAGTTTCAAAAGTCTGGGAGGAGTTGTAGAAGAGTGATTGCTAGCTGCCTCTACTTCACATGCTTCTACATCACGGTGTCAGACTTATGGATCTGATTCTCAGTCAGAGATATTACAGAGGATTTTGGACAACGTCAATTACACTACGGATAAGGTATCAAACATAGAACATTTTGCAAAGCATATGGATGGGTATATGAAGAGACAAAGTGATTATGAGGAGGAATACAACTTAGCTATAGAGCATCTCAACAGAGGTAATCAGGATGTAGTATTTCCTCATTATCCAGAATATCCATCATATGTGCCTGCAGCTGTTTGGCGCAGTGATGATAATGAAGAAGAAGAGGATGCTGATTAGTTGGGATCATTAGTTTTGTTTTATGTTTCTAGTTTTTGTATTGTTATGAACTGTTATTAGTACTAGTATTTTATACTTTTTGTTATATTTTTATTTGTTATTGTTGAGACTGTTATGTTTTGCCTACTGTGATGTATTTGTGTTTAGTTAGTATTTTTTAATGGTGGTAATTGTTTTAATTGTGTTGTATTTAATTAGTGTTTGTTGAACTTAATTCTAGAATCTTAGGAAGCTTTAGAATTTAGCTAACTTACTACTTAAAACTGCATGTTTAAAATTTTCAATTTACTACTAGTTATTTTTCTTTATGT
This sequence comes from Phalaenopsis aphrodite, assembly GCA_003013225.1. Taxonomy (NCBI): domain Eukaryota; kingdom Viridiplantae; phylum Streptophyta; class Magnoliopsida; order Asparagales; family Orchidaceae; genus Phalaenopsis; species Phalaenopsis aphrodite. Next base: position 18,443 of record NEWO01002639.1, read on the forward strand.
TGCAGTCATGTATGTTTGTTAGTGTGTTTATTTGCTTTCATACTATACTCCACCGCATAGAAATCTAATGAATCTCTGTATTTTAAGTAAATTAAAATTTGATCAATTAAATTTTTACTCTTGTTTTTAATTTTTATACTTGCATATTTAGGATATAAAAATTCTTGCAAGCATGTTATAGTTAATTTTCATTCTTGATTATTTATATATGAAGCTAAAATGTTTTATTTCTATGAAAAATTTAAGTTTTGGGTGATGAAAAATTTTAAAGAAACTTAAATTTTTATTTATTCTCAAATGTATTTCAAATAAATTTGATTTTGATTTGAAAAATGATTATGTATACGAAGTTATATTAGAGAAGAAAACTTTTGATTTTAGAAATAAGTAAGAGAATTTATATAAAATTTATAATAATGAAGAAAAACTTAGAGTTAAAAATTTTTAGTGTAGAAAATGCTAAGTATTGTGAAACTATCTTTAGTAGGAGAAATTGTATTCTTGAAAAAGTTAGAAATTTAGACCTTTTATTTTCAAAACTTAAATTTCTTTTATTGAAATTAATTTTTAAAACTGTATGTTTTTAAGTGAAAGAAAAATATCAACTCTTTGCTTTAGGAAAGGAAAAGTGGAATTCAAAATAATTAAAGGTCTATCCAGATATAGTAATCCTTGCCTGAAAAAGAAATAGAAAAGAAAAGGAAAAAGAAAAAGAAAAGAAAAATAAAAAGAAAAAGAAAAAGAAAAAGAGAAAGATAAGGAGAAAGGGAAAGAAGAGAAAAAGAAGAAGAAAAGTTGAAAAATGGAGGAGAAGCTTGAGGATTAGTGCCTAATTAAAAATTAGTTCCACATCTGATCTTTTTAAATTAAAAGACTTGAAAAACACTTAAACTTAAGGATATAATATGGTAAGTAAAATTATAATTAATAAAAATTGTTAAGTGTAGATGATAAAATACCTAAACTCTATATTTGGAAAATCTACAATGTTTCTTAATTAGATAGGAACTCATATTTTCATATTTCTTAACATTTCAAATTTCTGAACTTCAAGTTGGTCTCATTTACTAATATTTTTTTCTAAATTGAACTACTATATTTTTACATTAAAATTTTGGTAACTCCTAAAGAAACTCGTATACATTATCTACTTATGTTGGTTTTTAAAGATTGAAAGGTCACTTAAGGATAAGTAATATCTTAAGTTTGGGGGATTTTGATACAACTAAAATATATAGTGTTTTTATACATGATTTTATACCTAAGATATTTCACTTTAATGAAAGGTATTTGTGTGTTTTTCTTTTAGGTACAATCAAATGGATGAAAAATGCTAAAATGAGTGAAAATGGGTCAAATTTGGAACAAAAGTGAAGAAAGGTGCAAAAATGAACTGGGGCACCTAAGCATCCAAGTCTTACGTTTAAGCGTTAAAGGCTCCATGCCTAAGCACCAGGTACCCACACTTAAGTGAAAAAAGTAGTTACTTGATGATTTATTTAATTAGACTGGATTTTTGAAGAGGTGTTTGAAGCAACCCATGATAAAAAATATAGGAAATAGCTCATGGACACAAAAATTCATTTAATTGGCTTTTGAGGAGGCAAATTCTAGAAGATTCATTGAATGGAGACACCTTTTTGAAGTGACACCAAGGCACCCCTTGGATTTTTATAAGAAAAGACTTAGATTTTCCAAGAAGGAGGCTAGCAACCCATCAAACTTTACAACCACCATCGTCGGCCACCTTTATTTTATTTTATTTTATTTTATTTTATTTTGAGTGTTAGTTTGTACTGTGAGAGAAGGAAGAGAATTTAAAAGAACTTCAGGACATTTGGTGTAGCGAATTTGAGATAAGTGTTTATCTTTGTGTCTACACTTGGTTTTAATTTAGATTTCTTATATGTGTGCATGATTTCTACTTTTAAACTCACGTGTGGTTGTGTTTTGTCCATTGATTTTGAGTAGTTTTCCTTATCTCTTTCCTTAAAATGATATGTGATTAAATATCTAAAGGAAGTTGTGAGAAGTATTAGACTTCAATGTTGGAAGAAGTTGTGATGATTCAAAACCTTACACTTCATTTATTTCTTGATTTGACTAATTAAGATGTTAATACCTGTTGTGAGAACATGTAAGATCTGAGATGATATTTTCTCAGTCAACAAATGGTTTGAATCACATATTGATTTCATGAATGAGAATGTAGTTCATGGGGTTGAGTGCAAATAATTAGAGAAAAAACTTTTAAAAGGTGTAGAATTAGAGGACATTAGATTGATAGGATAAAACCCCCAATTTGATTTATAGTTTTAGGTTTTGATACAAGATGTTATCCCCCAGGTGGAAGGAGAAGAGGGAACTCTAGTGTGAGAGCTAATATCTTCCCTGTCTAGCAGTCTTCAAGACTATTCAAACTATAGATTAGCTAATGTTCTTTATAGTATCTCTAGCAAGGGTAAAAATTATTATTGGTCCTATTTGGTACAACACATTTAGCATACTTCCACAATAGAATTTCTATACTTATCACTGATTCATAATAAGGAAAAAATATCTTATTAATACTGCCTTCATCCTGTAAGTATTTTATTTAAGTTAATTAGTTGCTTACTTTATTTTCAATTATCCAAAATTTACAAAAATAATTGAACCTTCATTCCTATTTTAGCATCTTAAGTTTAAGTAAGAATATGTTGATAAGAAAATTTTGTTATCTAAATTTAGTCCTCCTAGTGGGTTCGATATTCAAGACTTAATCAAAAAGTACTATATTACTTGATAAGGATATGTATACTTGCGTAGTATCCCATATTAAAATATTATAAATGTATTCTTATTTGCTTCATAGTGAAAGATTTACTTAGCTTTTGCTTTGGATCAAGTTTTTGGGATTTATTGCAAATTAAGAATAATTATTAAGGAAATTAATCAGATAATCAGATACATCGTATTTTACATCTATATATATATAAAATCTGAATCATTAATCCTCTTGAAACCTATAAAACTCAAATTCAACCTTCCAAAAGCATTGAATATTTAAGTAAAAGGAGGAATTTGTAGAACTTAGACCATAAAAAGTATGAAAATTTGATGTATGTCATTTCCCCAAAACTTACCCATTACTCGCCCTCAAGTAATCTTTATGACTTAGATCAAACTTTTAAAGAAATGGGTTGCCCTTATTTTATGCAAATCTTAGTCTATTAATAATGAAAAAGTGAAAAACTTTATTAATGTTTTATGATTTCCACATTTAAGTAAGGATTTCTATGAATAATACAACCTTATACCTATCTTGATTTACCTCCTATTAATCATAATAACTCATTGTCATTTAAATTGGTGAGACTAAAATCCCCTTTACATCTCTAAGAAGAATTAAGCACTCACTTTTTATTACAACTATAGGCTTTTCCTTAATTCTACATGAATTTCAGAAGTTCCTAAGATCATAATAAAAGTAGGGCAGAGATATGATAAGATTTTTAAAGTTATATACTATGCTAGTAAGACTCTTAATGATGATTCAGATTAATTACACCACCACTTAAAGAGAATTATTAGCCATTTTGTATGCTTTTGATAAGTTTAGATCATATGTGATTGGAGCTAAATGTGTTGTGCTTACTAACCATTCAACTATTAAATATTTGATGCAAAAAAAGGATGTTAAACTAAGATTAATTAGATGGGTGCCTCTTATGCAAGAGTTTGATTTTGTAATAGTCGATAGGAAATGGACAGATAATCAAATTGTTGATCATCTGTCTAGGCTAGAAAAAGAAGAAATACTTGATTTGGAAAGATAAATTAATGAAACTTTTCCTAATGAATAACTTTATGATGTAAAAGGATGGGAAATTCCTTGGTACGCTAATATTGTAAATTATATTATTTTTTATATTTTACCTTATGGGATGACAAAACAGCTGGAAAATAAATTCATTTATGATGCAAAATACTATTTTTGGGATGATCCTTATTTATATAAATAATGCAAAGATTTAGTAATTAGACGATGTGTACATTATAAAGATATAAATAATCCAAAAATGTCATAATTCAAAATTTGGAGGTCATTTTGGGAATGATAGAACTGTTCATAAAATTTTACAATTTGGATTTTATTGGTCTACTCTATTTAGAGATGTTAAGATATATATATATATATATGAATATATATATATATATATATATATATATATAAACATGTGATCGGTGTCAGAGAGTAGGTAATATTTCTAAAAGAAATGAAATGACTCTAAATTTTAATTTGGAAATTGAAATTTTTTATGCATGGAAATTGAATTTTATTGGACCATTTATACCTTCATTCGGAAATATTTACGGCACAGTACGTCCTTCAATTTTTCAAAGGCTAAATCGTCTACTGTTTTGGAGTACCGCAAAGAAAAATCTCTGACAATGGGGCAGCTTTTAAAAGTACAAAGATCAATAATTTTGTCAGAATACATGGGATAGATTGGAGATACTCTACAATTTACTATCCCAGTGCAAATGGTCTAGTTGAAGCTTTCAACAAGACACTGGTACAAACTTTGAAGAAAACACTAGATGAAAATAAAAGGGATTGGCATAACAAACTCTTAGAAGCCTTGTGGGCTTACCAGACGACTTTTAGGACTCCCACTCAGTGTACACCTTATATGCTCGTGTACGGGACCGAGGTCGTGCTACCGCTAGAAATCCAGATACCATCTCTCAGAGTTTTTGTTGCCAACCAACTCACAATGGAAGAAAGCGCAAAACTCGGACTTGAAGAACTAGAAAGTCTTGATTGGAAGCACAACAACATTTGGAGCTCTACCAGGCGAAGATGGTACAAGCCCATGACAAATTGGTCCGCCCAAGGACATTCAAAATTGGTGACCTCATGCTTGTGCTCAAAAGACCTATTCTTGCTTGCCGAAAAATAGGTGGAAATTTTGAGCCAACTTGGGAGGGACCATTTCGTTGAGAAGGTTTATACAGGAGGAGCCTACCAGTTAGTGGACTTCCGGGGTGAAATACTCATGTTACCGATAAATGGACGATACCTAAAAACCTATTACGCGACCTGATGCTGCTTAATGCCTCCGCTTGCCTTTATTTTATTTGAAACTTTAAAATTTTGATTATTTTAGGGTTATCTATATGGCCATATGTCTATGACCTGGTCCAAATTTTGTAATTAACCTCAATATAATGAAAATTTTGAGAAGATTTTTTTTTTAACTTTACACGTTCTCTTTTCTACTTTTGAATTTAAATATTCTATTAAATTAAACGAAACTCACACATAAAATGAGTAATCCTTTTCACCAAAACAAACTAAAATTTACTTTAATGAATACTCTATTTTGTTCTTATTCATGTCAAACTTTGGCCCACTAACGTTTCTTTCTGTCGTCTGCAGAAAAATGTCAGGACAGAGACTGATCTTTGCCTTCCAGGATGGCTGAAACCTCGCACTGAATGAAGTGATGACGCCGCAAGGAGGTGTCATAGATTTTAACATGGATTTCAACCTGATTGATATGGACTACAAGGGTCCTCTAATGGACGTAGTTAGCAATAAAGATAAGGAGGGAATGCCTTCACTGTTGAGGGTGACCACTCAAGACAATGTGTCACGCAAAGGTAAAAACGTAATAACAGAATAGGATCCGTTGGGGGGCCCAGCCATGATAGCTACTCCAACAAGAGGCCTAATAGCCGCCCATAGTGAACAACTACCAAATACTCCACTCCGCAGGACGCAGCGTAGAAATGCAAGCCGAAAGAAACAGAGAGTCTTTCTGCGACAGTAATGCAAGCGCCAGAGAGATGTGAGTAGTTTTCTTACCCCCATTCCCGAGGGACATATTTACGATCCAGATCTGAGAGAAACTTCTGTCAGCCTGCCCACTACATATGAAGAGTCAGGGTTTATGACAGAATCAGATGTGCCCCCGGTCCCAGATATCTTGTGCAGAGGTTGCCCAAAATGCAACATTGAGGTACCAGCCGGGACATCAGTCACGGGCGCATTTGTAGAATGCCCGGACTGCAACGTTCTGCATCTACAGCATTTCAGTACATTAGAAGAATATACTTCAAGCACCAACGAGTCTCAAACTCCAGACTTCACGATGAATGAACCATATGTCCCACCAGGGACGGATCAGCGTGCACCATGGAGCTCAGGATCATACATCCCACTTGAGGCCAAATCTCATATTCCGGATCAACCAGCACCAGTTTGGGTTCCTGCTGAGGCCCGGAGGAAGGAACGCCCCAGGCAGCTGCCAACTCTCGGTATGGTAGAATACTACAAAATAAGCAAAGTAAACAAAAGAGAATTAGAGTTCTATGAAGAGGTTCAGAGAAAGTTTATCAACATATTGGAGGGCCTGGAGCTATATACCAGGGTTTTCTCTGAAATTGACGAAAGAAGCATTCTGGACTGCATCTTTGATTTAAGAGATAGAGGTTGAGCAGGCCTTCTCATGGAGAGAACAAAGAAATGGATGTGAGGAAAGGGAAGAATCACCATCCAATGCGGTTGTTGCTACAATTTTACGAACGACAGACAGGGAAATCCACCTGGGATCCTCAGGTATGACCAAGTGGATCCGTTACCACCAATGATAAAATGGATGATCAAGAGAATGGTTAAGTAGAATATTCTACCCGCTACTTGCATTCCCAA
>NEWO01002640.1:0-22046 GCA_003013225.1 Phalaenopsis aphrodite
ATTATGGAGGTCTACATTGGATTCTAAAGGTCTTCATTTGAGTATAACTAAAACTGAATAAATGGAATGTAATTTTAGTAGTAGTAGCTCTAGTGAAAAAAGTGTAACTTTGGGTGATCAAATTATTAAGGGTGTGAATGATTTAGATATCTCAGGTATGTTGTTCAAAGCGATGGTGATATAGATGGGGATGTTAATGGTAGAATTCAAGTTGTTTGGTTGAAGTGAAGGAATGCTTCGGGCCTTTTGTGTGATAGAAAAATGTCGCTTAGACTGAAAGGAAAATTTTATAGGATGGTGGTGAGACTTGTAATGCTCTATGGCGTTGAATGTTGGCCTTTAAAATAGAAGCATAATACTAAGTTAAGGGTTGTCAAGATGAGAATGATTAGGTGGATGAGTGGCTTTACACTTAGAGACAAAATGTGAAATGAATATATCTGTGATAGGGTTGGTGTAGCTCCTGTGACGGGCAAAATTAGAGAAAGTCGTCTTAGATGATTTGGTCACATTAAGTGCTGACAATTTGATGATCTGATTAAGAGAGTAGACGTTTTAGATTCGACTTATGTTAAGAAAGGCAGCGGTAGACATAGGAAGACTTGGGTTTATTGTATAAAAATGATATGAATTTATTAGAACTAAATGAAAATATGACACTAAATAGGACGCAATGAAGAAAAAAGATTCATGTAGCCGTTGGAATTAAGGCTTTGTTGTTGTTGTTGTTATTATTATTCTTGTATTGTTAATGACATGTCAATAAAAATACACTTGATCAAGCACTAATCTCAATGCATTTTAGAAAAATAACTTTCAAATTAAAATTTGTGATCATCCGACTCTAATTTTAGTGAATTTATAACAAGATTGAGCATCAAATGCATTGAACTTAAAGATAATAAATTTGTTCAATTTGAGTACAAATGATCCCAAATAAAATACTATAATTAAAATCTTTGTATTATTAATTGAATGATTAAATGAATCCTAAATAAAACATGATTTTAATAAATTGTGCATCTTGATAAGATGAATCTCATGGACTTAAGATCATCTAATTCCAAAATCATTAAAAGACTCGGATGATGAAAAAATAATCTATAATCAAAGAATTCAACACAGATCGTTGATTAGAATATTTAGAGATTTAGACAAAATTTATCATAACTCTCAATATTTTATAAATATAGCCCAATATTTTATATCAAAGAAGGAGAAAGTTGAGAGAGAGCTTCAAACTTTAAAGAACTCCCTAGCTATTTTTGTCATCTAACCACAAGAAATATCCCCCAACTAGTTGTCTTCATCCAATAATCTCACTTGGTTGTATAGTCTTTTAACCAACATAATTGAATTATCATCTTCATTTTCAACTAGTTCTAGCTATAGTACAATTAAAGAAGACCCTTCTAAGGCATTTCACTTAATAATGTTGTCTTCTTTAGTTAATTAGTTGAAGAATAAAGCTCTAAAAATGCAATTACATAGTAAATCATTAAATCTGGATTAAGCCCCATAATTTTTTTATTTAAGTTTTTATAGTAAAACTCTTATGTCTCATGTTTTCTCTTATTTTATTAATTTGTGTGAGAAATGTTTGTGTAAATTTAGAACGTAAAAATCTCTTTGTTATGCTGCAAATTTCTCAACACATAATTGTTTGACATTGTCTAAATGAATATATTCCATCGTTAAATCCTAAAATGTCCTTTGGGTCACGCCTAAGGCAAAGGGCATTGGTCGGAGGATAGGAATGAAAGAAATTAGGAGAAAGAAAGAATAAATAAATAATAATACGAATTCTCTGAGAACATATCTATTAGTCCTTTCTATAAAAATGACCCTCATATTTATAAGTCACATGAGGGGTCCAATAAATTACTTGATTGTTCCTCATTTAATGGGAACATTATAAGTATTTAGCAATCATTGCACATTACATATTTGTAACTGAATCAAACATATTTTGACCTTGCAACCACTACTGGAGTCATTCCATATTATTTACTACTCTAGGCATCATTTCGTATATGTAACTGCTTGGCTTGATCATGTGATATATGTTTGATCAGCTAAAGAGTCATTCAACACACTGAATTTTCATCAGTCATCTTTTTTCTAAATGGATTTGTTTTGATGACTCATTGTCCTTTGAAAGGATTATTCCATCGAGCAGATGGTGTGTTTCATTAATTTGAATGGTAGCCTACCTTCGGTCAATGAATTAATATCAAAGAAGTCCCCGCTAGGCAACTATTGAACTTATCAATGCCCTTGTGTTGTTTAAGTTGTTATTGGTTAGATGTGTAACACTTGTTGGTTCGGTCTAACTAACGTTCGATTAGTCCAAAATTTGACAAACTGGAATGATACTGGATTGCTCAAGTTTTTACTGTTATCTTCATGCAATTCATTGGATTCCTCAAGGTATGTGTAGCCAAATATCTAATGTATATAATTTGTTTGTTTATTTTCTTACTTCTTTGAAAGTGAAAACTATCTTAAGAATAAGAGAATGAAATGAAATAATTATTTACATAATGAGTAATAAGTACTATCAATAGTTATACTTCCCAGATTTCCTTGTTGCATTTCCATATAAATAGGGTGCAATCTGCGCTTTCTTTCTTCAATTTAAGTATTATATTACCTTTCAGTAAATAGAGTACAAGAAAAGGATGTCAGGTGCTAAGAAGCCTGTGAGTGAAGATGCACTGATGAAGGCCTTTGAGCTTCCTACTTCAAAGATGCACCCTTTTGAAGTGAGAAGAGGAGGAAACTATATAGTTTTTGCTCTGTTCCAAAGTGGTCTATTATGCTAAGAAGAGGCCAATAGATGAAATGAAAATTATTTTCCCCCAAGGGCCGACTAAATGGACCAGGCTTGAGGAGTCCAAGTTGATGAAGCACCTAGTGGTGAAGAAACAAAGGGTGGAAGAGATTGGAGAGTCTTCCAACTCATTATTACTCTTAAAGGTAAGGATTTGGAAGAGAGTGAGCAAAGTTGATGTGTCTATCTTTGCTTCTGACCCAATCAGCTAAAAGTCAACTCAACTACCATCGTAGGATCAGGGCAAGCATAAAAAAGTTTGCAAGGTTCACCGCTGGAGGTGTTATGATTCAGCCTTCGATCGAAGAGGCTATCCAGGGTGATTTTCACTATTTAATGGTGCCCTGCCTTAGCCTTCAGTCAGAGAGGCTATCTAGAATGATGCTTCACTACCCATTGGTGAAAGTTTTTTTATGTCAGAGATGGAACAGATGATTGGTAACTTGAATTTTCCTTTGTTATGCTCCCTAGTTTATTATAATGGAACCAACTCTAATATTTTAGATGAGGCTATGGAAACCCTTGACTCCTTTCCCATAAGGATCATATAGCTTCCTAAGCCAGAGGTGTCAATTATTCCTTCAGCTCTTATCTTGATTGAAGCGGTGTCCGTCCCACCACTTCCTCTAGTTGATCTTGAAAGGGTGATGAATGACTGACAGGGTCACATGAGTTTTTGGCTCAGTATATGGACAAGACCATATACTCCTTTTCTTGGGCAATGGGTCTTTAAAAATAGGTTGTCATTTTGGACTTTCGAGTGGAGTTGGCGGCCCTCTATGTTAATATGGAGACTCTCCAGGCTGAGGTGGCTAATCTTTGGGGAGAACTGGCATAAATTCTGACATAGAATTTAATTTCTCAGATCTAAATAGAAGAGAAGAATATAAGTAAATATAAATTTGGTGAGTGTGCGTTGTATATGAGTTTGGTGAGTCAGGGGTCTAGCTTTGCCCGAGATGGTGGATGACGGATCCCGATTTTGATATGTACGGATTTATGAAGTTGACACCACTACAGCGCCAAAAACTTGATACTTATATGAAAAGTAAGTTGTGTAAAATATATATAATTATAGACAATTAATAATGAGATTCTATGCAAGTATACGTATCGTTATAAAGTAATAATGGACTTTCTATTCAAGGCCCAAATATCGATCCTACAGGGAAGGTGTAAGTTAGCAATGATAAAATTTTAACAAGAAATTTACAGAAAATTAAACGAAATCACTGTCACTAATTCGAATGTTGAGATATTAACCAAACTAAATTACTTAACTATTAACAAAATGGAAATGCAAATTTTGAATAATAACTACTAATCTACTAACTATGTTTATGTAATGAAGATTTCTTATGTGAAAAAGCATCATTCCTTCTACAATGAAATTCTGGTGAAATGATATAAGATAAATGTTTATAATATGTATTGTGCCAAATAGGAGCAATTTTAATTGTTTACCCTGATACAGTGCATATAAAATCATTGGTTAATCTTAGGTTTAGTCTCTAAATCCGTGGCTAGGCTAGGAGGATACTTGCTCCCACTCCAGAGCTCCCACTTCCCTTCAGCTGAAGGCTAACTCTCGCTTTAGTTTTTAAACACTAAGAACAAATTGAGGATTTTAGTATGTCACCCTAAAGATTATGCAATTCTACACCCAACAAAGAATATTTTCCTATTTATGTGCACTTAATTTCTTGAACGAATTTCTCCTTCATGAAATCAAATGTGACCCTTACTTTGTTGAATGACTCATACTCCATTTCTTGGATAATATGTTTCACAACATATTTTAACAAATCAATTGGCCAGGTTGAAAAGTATATTAAGTTCAAAGTTGAAAAATCATCACAATTTATTTTATATTTTAATTATAAAACATTCATTTTATCTCTTTATTTTATCATATCTTAGACTAGAGGGAAAGACAGAGGGAACTACTCAGACTTCATGAGAAAGATACGACAAAACATAAATTTCATGTATAAAAGAAATTTCATACAACACTAAATAAACAAACAAACTTATCTGGAACTCTTTCTCAAAGAAAATCCTTTGTAGCCTTTGCTTAGAAATACAGGAAGAACTCCCTTACTTTTCTCCTTCTCAAACACTCTTACAGAAAGTTTCACGCTAAATCTCACCACAAAAACTCTAAACTATTAAAGCAAAATTACTAATTGACTCCAATATGGTGGTGGAATGAAGATGGATTATGAAAATGTGGCGTGGTGTAACATTGTGGAGCGAAAAATGAACGTAGAAGAGCCCATTTTCTAATGAAATTTGGCCCCAAATAAAGCCCAAGGTCAATTCTCTAAGAGGTGCCTCCAAAAACTCTTAAAAAATCGTCCAAATACATCTAACCTTCTAGAAATAGGTATGAACCGCCTTTGGCGCCGTCGATGCTAGTCTGGTGCTGAGTAAAATTCTCCAGCTTTCGGTTGTTTTGCGCCGTCGACGCTGACCTTGGCATTGTCGGCGCTTAGTATTTCCTCAAAAACTTCATTTTGACTCCAAATTTCATCCTTTTTACTTCCTTTTTACTTTAAGCCCTAAAAATCAACAACCTGCAAGAAAATATCAAAATGCTTTCCATTAAAGTGCAATATCACCAAAATTAAGTATGAAATATGGGTCTAAAAATGCATATATTTTTGGTGTATCAATGACCCCACTATAAATACTTCTTATTTTAAATGAAATTTCAAACTTTTTCCCAATTTAAAAAATTTTAATAATCATGCATCCTCAATTCTAGCACCAATGTAATATGTTTTTGAAGCCTAATGTACGGTTTTGAGGTGTTTTAACCTCTTCATATCAATAAAAAAACTTTTATTTTTCACTTTTTTTTGCCATCAGATTGGTCTTTCATAGAGCTCAATGGCTTCCAAATATTCTTCTTAAATATTTGGTCCAACGAGGTCGATCGAGGGATCAATCCTAACATACTTCAACATTGCCCTACTGGACAACACGTGTCCTCCAACAAGTGGATATGGAAATTCATGACATCGACTACCTGATGTGCCTAAAAATGTACTATTTTTCATGTTATATTTTATAATGATATTGCACCTTAAAGGTATGTTTTCTTGTGTTTTTGGTTTTAGGCATATTAAATTGAATAATTTTGAGTGATTGGAGCAAAAGGAACAAAAATGGACCAAAATGGAGAAAACCGAAGCAAACTGGGTCAAACCACGACAAACCGGAGAAATGGGGACCAAAACCGGGCACTTAAGTGTCTGTGCCTAGTGCTTAAGTGGTCAAAGATGGAACTTAGGCACCACTAAATAGAGAGGAGGGCACTTAAGCACCCAAAATTAGTTCTTAAGCGTCGAAGACAGTTTTCAACATATCTTTTAGAATGTACATCGAATTTGAACGATTTTAAAGCAGTGCTCGTGTGTCTCATGGGGAATTCATTCTAAATGATAAAAGAGACTTTAGAGAAGGATTTGGGGTGGTTAAAAGGAGGCCTTTGAAGACTTTTGAAGAGGAACTTGAGGCACCATTTGGAAGATTCATTGGATATGGACACTTTTGAAGAGACACTTTAACACCACTTGGGAAATTATTAAGGCTTGGAAATGTTATTAAAATCTTTCTTGAATTAATTGGAAGAGGAGAAGAAGGCTTGGAGAAGAAGAAGAAGGCTTGGGCGAGAGCCCCAAGTGGGCCAACAAGGTAAGAGAGAAAAAGAGAGAGTGAGATCTTTTTTCTTTTCTTTTCACTTTGTCCTTGGAGAGGATTGTAAAAAGATTGCTTTTGCTATACAAGAAAATTTTGATTTCCATCAAAGATAAATATTTCATTGTATTTTGATTTGAATCTATTACTTTGTTTGTATGGTTTCAAAGTCTTGTCTCAATAAACTGTAGTAGAATCACATAAGATTGTATAGACGAGAATGTAGTCCATATGGTTGAGTGCAAAAAAAATAGGGAAATAATCTTTGATGGGTGTAGAATTAGAGGACTTTAGAGTGATAGACTCAAGTCCCTAATTTGGTTCTTAGTTTTAGGTCTTAATACTAGATGCTAGCCTTCAGGTGAGAAGATAAGGGACTCTACAGTGTGAGCTAGTATCTCTCATGCCTAACCAGTCTTTAGGATTCTTAAATTATGAATAAGTTAATGTTATTTATATTACTTGACCAAGGGTAAAGAATATAATTGCTCATATTTGTCACAATCTTTCTCACTACTTATTTTACTTTTACACATGTCACTAATTTCATTGCATGAGAAACAATATTTTTAATATATTAAACCACACTTTATGATTTTTACAAAGTATTTTAATTTAAGAATAGAAGTAGTATTGTAGTGATAATTGTAGGATATAATCAAAACCAAACCTGTATCGACCTTTCAAGCTAGGGCGTGCTAGTTTAGACTAGAACTTCTCTTTAAAGCAGCTGTGATTACCTTAATCTCCATGGGATTGATATTCAGGGTTTAATAAAAAAGCCCTATATTACTTGATAATGATATGTATACTTCCATAGAATCCCTACTATTTAAGGATATAATTAAAATCTTACTTTGCTCGTGATCAACTACATAAATCCTTACATATAAAAAATATCAGGATCATGTTTTTAGTGCCATTGTCAGGGATTAAAATCTTCATGTAGTGGTGTCAAATTCATAAATCCTTACATATAAAAAATATCGGGATCAAGTTTTTGGCGTCGTTGCCGGGGATTCTAACAGTTGATCTTGACTTTTAGGAGAATTTTAGTTGAAGTAATTAGGCATAGACTTGAATAATTGTAGTGTCATGAAAATTATTTTTGTGTGAAAAGTGTTCTTTTTTGTATGAAAAAGTGTTGTGAAAAAAACTGTTTGTGTGAAAAATAAGGTGTTTGCAAAAATGTTTTGTTGTGTTGAATATATTTTTTGTTTTATTTATTTAATTGTTAATGTATTTTTGTTGTGTTGCGCATGCAAAATAAAGGGTCTGCAGGACTTGTGCTATATGATCCTGAGTTAGAAAAAAAGGAAGAAAATCATAAAATAGAAAGGACTTGAAAAACTAGAAATGGAAATGGAAAACATTCAAAATAATAACTTGGAAAATCATCATAAATCATTAAGGGATTATGTAAATCCTATGATAGATGAAATTCACTCAAGTATACAAATGTAGAAGCTAACTCGTTTGAACTAAATCTAGTGTATATCCTACTAGTGCAGAATAACTAGTTTGGGGCAACTCTTTTGGAGGATCCCTATTTACACTTATCAAGTTTTCTAGAACCCTGTGCTACATTTCGTTATAACAGCATGTCAGACGATGCTGTTATATTAAGACTTTTCCTTTTCTCACTAAGGGATAAGGCTAAAATGAGTTTATACTCATTAGCACCTGACTCTATTAAAAATTGGGAGGAGTTAACTTAAAAATTCCTAGCTAAGTATTTTCCACCTTCAAGGACTACTAAAATTAGAAACGATATTATCTCATTTTTCAGTATAAAGGGAAATAAATATATGAAGCCTGAGATAGATTTAAGGAACTCCTAAGAAAGTGTCCATAGTCTGATTGATTAATCATTCAAACTTTTTACAATGGGTTAGTAGGATCCCTTAAGTCTAAAATTGATGCTGCCACTAATAGATCATTAATGTCAAAACCATTTGATGAAGCATTTGCATTAATTGAAGAAATGGCTACAAATGAATTTTAATGGCCCTCTGCAAGGGTAAATCTTAAAAAGGTAGACAATGTTCATGATACCGATGTGATTGCAATTCTTGCATCTCAGGTTGCTGCAATATCAAGTTGGACCAATTTGAAATGAACCAACCTCAATTTACTCCAATTCATGAGAAAAGTTCATTAGGGCATATGATTGATTCTAACCTATCTTATGAAACTTTAAAAACCATAAACAACCTGTATTCTAACTTTTACAACCCAGGTTGGAAGAACCATCATAATTTTAACTGGTATCATACTACTTGGAGTAGAAACCAAAAATGGGAAAATAATCAAGCAAAGTTTAATAGAAGTTGGAATAATCAAGGGAACACAAACTATAAACCTTCATATCCACCAGACTTTAACAATGATAAACAATTTAAGTATAAGAAGATATATATAGAAGAAGTGGTATTGCAAATGGGAAACCAATTTCAAAGTCAAAATGCTGTGATTAGAAACATAGAGAATCAACTGGAATAAATTGCTAATTCAATTAACAATAGACCCCAATGAACACTTCTTATCAACACTGAGATCAACCCTAAAGAGAACAATAATGAACAAGTAGATGTTGTCCAATTAAGAAGTGGAAGAGAGATAGAGGATGTGATTAGAAAAGAGAAAAAAGTAATGAGAGAAATAAGGAAAACTAAAAGACCTAAAGAGCATGTTTTTAAGGATATGGAAAAATTAATATCTCCAACTAAAATCAATTTAGAAAGACCACCACCTCCATTTTTCTCAAAGACTTAAACAACATGAGTTGGATAAACAATTTTCAAAGTACATGGAAGTACTTAAGAAATTAACGATAAATATTCCTTTCATTGAAGCTTTGGAATAGATACCAAGTTATGCAAAGCTTATGAAGGAGATATTAAAAAAGAAAAAAAAATTTGGGGATTACGAGACAATTGCACTAAGTGAGGAGTCCAACACTATACTTCAGAAAAAGATTCCTAAAAAACTTAAAGATCCTTGTAACTTAACAATTTCTTTTACAATTGGAGAAAGATTATGTGGAAAAGTTTTATGTGATTTAGGAGTGAGCATTAATTTGATGCCTCTATCCATATTTAGAAGGTTAGTTTTAGTTGATCTTTCTCCCACTACCATAACCCTTCAGTTAGTTGATCAATCTATCATTTATCTAAAAGGGGCTATAAAAGACGTGCTTGTTAAAGTGGATAAATTTAACTTTCCTATGAAATTTATTGTAGATAAAGAAAATCCAATTATTTTTGGGAGACATTTTCTTATAACTGGATAAGCTATGACAGATGTGTAAAAAGGAGAGTTGACTATGAATATTAAAGACCAGGAAGCCACTTTTAATGTTTTAAAGACTATGAAATGTCCAGCTGAGAGAAAAGATGATGATTGTTTTTTTATGGATGAAATTGATTATCTAAGTATAGATCATTTCCAAGAAAGTTTTGAGAGTAAGTCAATAGATGATATCAAAATGGACTTTCATGATGGGTTAAAAATGTTGTTTAAAGAAGATTGTATGTATGTTCAGAAGAGGTGCAAAATGATGGATGTTACCAAAAATAGCAAACTTTTAATTCCATCTATTCAAAAATCTCATGAAGTTAAGATGAAAGTACCCCATACAATTTTAAAGCCTACCTATTTAGGGAATTCATCTGCACCGCCAATCTTTATATCTTCATATTCGTCTCAATCACAAGAAGAACCTGAATTAAATGATGAAATTTGTAAAAGATCTTCTAAAAAAGAGTTATTCAAAATCACTAAATGACACATTCCATGATATATGAACAAAATGAATGAGATTCTGATGCTAGGGAAACTAGAGTAAATATTGGATACATCGGGTCGTTGATGTTAGACCAAGCGCTTAATAGGAGGAAACCCATGTTTATCTTTGTTACCTGTTTAATGTGGTTGTTGTTATGTTGGATTGGATAATAGTGAGATGTTGGACTTTGATCCATGTTTGATGTGTAAAAGTGGAATGGATTAATGTTGTGAGGTAATTCCTTCGTCATGACTATATTTTTATATGATTTATGATAGTAGCAGGTTGACGAGTCTATTACGACTTAGTTCTCAACCTGAGCTAAGAATCACCTTGAAGCATGTAGAGTTTGGACTTGGAGCACTCCATGTTAACTCTATTACTTCCTTTATCTGACTTTTTCTTCACTGAGTAAGGTCATGAACTTACTTAGTGAACAACATCTGGATGAACTGCGTTATTTTTATTTACCAGATTGTGTATACCTTAGACTTAGAGTAACCCAAAAACTGGAAATACATGAGGGAATTTTGATCTATGGGTGATAACCAAATAAAGTTTTATAATACACCAAATTTATTAGAGTAGTTTCATCTGTTAGAAATTGAAAGTAAGGAGGGGAAATGTGAGTAGAAGGGAGATCGAATTAACCTCAGTTGTTGTCTGTTTACGAATCTATGAGTCTATATATTAGAGTTTGCGTGTCCATGTTTGTGAGTAAGTTTAATGAGTCATTGAAGATGACAAAACTTATCTCAATATTTTAAACTTGTTAGCATCTAGTAATTTCTTTATAAAGTTTGAACTGTGTTCCTATTTAATCTTCAGTCTGTACATGTTATATTATTTAAAATTCTTTTATAATGTTATATCGAGCATGTTTAGGCTAGATTTAATTTCTACTACAATATTATAGTATGTGTTATTTATTGATATTTTTGTAAGATGTGTATAAAATTGTAAAAGTGATCTTTCCCTGCCGCATATTTTTGTACTTCATTGTTACACATGTTTAAGCTTGAGTAAAAAATTTCTAATTTAAAACTTACTTGTTTTCAAAAGTACTACAAATAAATTTGTATTTTATTTCTATTGATTATTTTTATGTGAAGTCACCTTAAAGATGTTAGAAATTTAAGTATAGAAATGAAGTAGGAAAACTTAGTTGATATTTTTAGTGAAAATGATGAACCTAGAGTTAAGGATATTTAGTGGAGAACATGGAAAAATGAATAACAACCTTTAGTAGAAAAAATTGTATTTTTGAAAAATTAAGGATTCTTAAAATTTTTATTTTCAAGCATTTAAGGCTCTTTTAGAAAGTATTTAAAAAAAACATCTTTCAAGTGAAGGAAAGTAATAAGTTTTAACTTTAGAGGAGGATAGTGGAATTCAATATTATTTAAGGAGTTGTTCAGATATAGTAATCCTTACATAATAAAAAGACAAACGAGAGGAAAAGAAAATAATTGATCAAAAAGTTCCTAAAAAAGAAAAAAAAAATGCAAAAAAAAATGTGAGGAGAAGCTTGATGAGAGGTCATAATCAAAAATTGATTTCACTTGAGTCTTTTTAAAGTAAAGAACTTAGAACAATCCTAAGCTTGCTTGTTATAATTATATTAGTAAAAATTATTTTTAAGAGAGTTCTTAAATCTAGAAAGTAAAGTTCATAGGATCTGAAGTTTGAAAAATCTACATATATTTCTGAATTAGATAGGAAAACAAATTCCCAAGTTTGATGATAAATATTTTAGACCTGGGCTAGTCTGATTCACTAGAATCTCTTCTAATTTGAACTATCATATTTTAGAACAAAATTTTAGCAATTGTAAAGGATGACCCATTAACTCTAATCTACATAAACTATTTTAAAAATGTACTATTACTTGAGGATAAGTAATGTTTAAGTTTTGGAGATTTTGATGTGCCTAAAAATGTACTATTTTTAATGCTATATTTTATAATGATATTGCACTTTGAGGGTATTTTTTCTTGTGTTTTTGGTTGTAGGTACATCAAATTGAAGAATTTGGAGTGATTGGAGCAAAAAGAGCAAAAATGAACCAAAATGGACCAAATCGGAGCAAACTAGGTCGAACTGGGGCACACTGGAGCCATGAGGGCAAAAATTTGGTACTTAAGTACCTATACCCAATGCTTAAGCACTCAAACATGACACTTAGGCCCCACAAAGCGCCGAAAATCAGTGTTTAAGTGTCGGAGATGGTTTTCAACATATCTTTTAGAATAATCATCGCATTTGGAAGATTTTTGAAGTGGTGCTTCGTGTGTCTCTTGGGGAATTCATTGGAAATGATAAAAAAAACTTTAGAGAAGGATTTGGGGTATTTATATTGAGGTTTTTGAAGACTTTTGAAGAGTCACTTCAGGTACCATTTGGAAGATTCATTGAATATGAACACTTTTGAAGAGTCACTTAAGCACCTCTTGGGAAATTATAAATAAGGCTTGGAAATATTTTTAAAATCTCTCTTAAACTAATTGGAAGAGGAGAAGAAGGCTTGGAGAAGAGCCCTGAGTGGGCGAAAAGGTGAGAGAGAAAGAGAGAGAGTGAGAGATTTCTTCTTTTTTTTCACTTTATTCTTGAAGAGGATTGTAAGAAGATTGCTTTTGCTATACAAGGAGAGTTTGATTTCAATCAAAGATAAGTATTTTCATTGTATTTTGATTTGAATCTAGTACTTTGTTTGTATGGTTTCAAAGTCTTGTTCAATGAAAAGTTCTTATTGTTTCTCCATTTATAGTGAGTAGTTTTCTTTACTCTTCCTTCTTATAATGAATTACTATGCATGTGTAGGATATAAAATTGAATAGAGTGAGAATATATTAAGATATTTTTATTTTGTTCTTAATTTACATGTAAACTTGATATATTAAGATGTTTTTATTTTGTTTATAATTTACATGTAAACTTGATTAACTTGCATGTTAAAATTCATTGTGAGAACATGCAAGATCTGTGATGGTGTTGTCTAAATCAACTGTGGTAGAATCACATGAGATTATATGGATGAGAATGTAGTCTATATGGTTGAGTGCAAATAAATAGGGAAATAATCTTTGATGGGTGAGAATTAGAGGACTTTAGAGTGACAGGCTACGACCCCCAATTTGGTTCTTAATTTTAGGTCTTAATACTAGATGTTAACTGATTCACGACTTTTTATATAGATGTAAAATGCGATGTATGTAATTATATGCTTTAAATTCCTTAATAGATATTCTTAATTTGAAACAAAGTCAAAAACTTGATCCAAAGCAAAAGCTAGGTATGTTTTTCACTATGAAACAAAAAAGAATACAATTTTAATTTTAAATAGAGGATACAATGCAAGTTTACGTATCGTTATCAAGTAATACAGGTCTTTTTGATTAAGCCCAAAATATCGAACCCATAAGAAAAATGACTATATGCTTTTTAGGAATTTTGAAATTTTAGATGACAAAAATCTACTTAGTACAATATTCTTACTTAAACTTAAGATGTTAAAATAGGAATGCAAACACAATTCTTTTTGTAATTTTTGGTTTATGAAAATAAAGTAAGCAACTAGTTAACTAAATACTTGCAAGATGAAGGCAATATAAATAAAATATCTTTTTTCTTATCATGAATTAGTAATAAATAGAAAAATTATGTTGTGGAAGTATTCTAAATGTGTTGTGCCAAATAGGAGCAATAATATTTTTTACCCTTACTAGAGATGCTATAAAGAACATTGGTTAATATTTAATTTGAATAGTCCTGAAGACCGGCTAGGTAGGGAAGATACTAGCTCTCACTCTGCAGTTCCCTCTTTTCCCTCCTCCTAAGGGCTAACATTTTGTATCAAAACCTAAAATTATAAATCAAATTGGGGGCTTTAGCTTATCACTCTAAGTCATTCTACACCCTTGAAAAATTGATTTCACTATTTATTTGCACTCAATCCCGTGAAATACATTCTCATTAACAAAATCAATATGTGATTCTAACCATTTGTTGACTGAGACAATATCATCTCGAATCTTACACGTCTCACAACAGGTTTTAACATCTTAATTGGCCAAATCAAGAAGTAAACGAAGTGCAAGGTTTCAAATCATCACAACTTCTTTCAAGATTGAAGCCTAATACTTCACACAACTTCCTTTCAACTCTTAATCACTTATCATTTTAAGAAAAAAAGATAAGGAAAACTACTTAGAATCCATGGAGAAATTACAACCACACATGAATTTAAAAGTAGAAATCATGCACACAAACAAAAAATCTAAATTAAAATCAAGTGTAGTCACAAAGATAAACACTTATCTCAAATCCTCTCCACCAAATGTCTTGAAGTTTCTTTTAATTCTCTTCCTTCACTCACAGTACAAACTAACACTCAAAATAAAAAGAAAAGTCGTTGGCGGCGACAGTGGCAGTGATGGGCGGCGGCGACGATGACTTAGATGAATGATGGTTGTAAATTTGATGGGTGGCTAGCCTCTGGTGGTTGGCTTTGATGATCCAAGTCTTCTTTAATAAAAATCTAAAAGGCACCTTGGTGTCCCTTCAAAGTGTGTCTCCATTCAATGAATCTTCTAGAAGCTGCCTCCTTAAAAGCTAATTGAATGAATTTTTTTGTGTCCATGGGCTATTTCCCATATTTTTACCAAGGGTTGTTTCAAACACCTCTTCAAAAATCTATTCAAATTAAATAATTCATCTCATAACTACTTCTGGTGCTTAAGCGTTGGGTACTTGGCGCTTAGGCGCTGCTCCTCTCTTGCGTAGCGCTCGAGTTTATTTTTTCACCTTTCTTCATTTTTGCTCCAAATTTGACCATTTTTCACTCATTTTAGCATTTTTCATCCATTTGATTGTACCTAAAAGAAAAACACACAAATACCTTTCATTACAGCGCAATGTCTCAAAAAATGGATATAAAAATGTGTATAAAAACACTATATTTTATGTGTATCAAAATCCCCAAAACTTAAGATGTTACTTGTCCTCAAGTGACCCTTCAATATTTAAAAACCAGTATAAGTAGATGATGTATATGAGTTTCTTTAGGAGTTACCAAATTTTTTATGTAGAAATATAGTAGTTCAATTTAGAAAAAAAAAATAGTAAATGAGACCAACTTAAAGTTTAGAAATTTTTAATGATAAGAAATATGAAAATATGAGTTCCTCTCTAATTCAGAAATATTGTTTATTTTCCAAATATAGAGTTTAGGCATTTTATCATATCCACTTAAAAATTTTTATTAAGCATAATTTTACTTACTATATTATATCCTTAAGCTTAAGGGTTTCTCAAGTCTTATACTTTAAAAAGAATAGATGTGGAACCAGTTGTTGATTAGGCACTAATCCTCAAACTTCTCCTCCTTTTTCTAATTTTTCTTTTTCTTTTTTTTTCCTCATTTTCTTTTCTTTTTTCTTTTTTAGGCAAGGATTACTATATATGAATATACCTTTAATAATTTTGAATCCCACTCTTCCTTTCCTAAAGCAAAGAGTTGATATTTTCTTTCACTTAAAAACATAATAATAGTGTTGAAAATTAATTTTAATAAAATAAATTTAAGTTTTGAAAATAAAATGTCTAAATTTCTAAATTTTTCAAAAATATAATTTTTCCTACTAAAGATAGTTGCTCTATCTTTAACAGTTTTCACACTAAAAATTTTTAACTTTAAGTTTTTCTACATTACTATAGACTTTAACTAAATTCTCTTACTCATTTATATATTCAAAATTTTACTTTCCTAATATAACTTCATATACATAATCATTTTTTTCCAAATCAGTATCAAATTTATTTGAAATACATTTGAGAACAAATAAATTTTTAAGTTCTTTAAGAAAATTTTTCATCCCTCCCCCAAACTTCAATTTTTAATAAAAATAAAACATTTTAGCATCATATATAAATAAGCAGGAATGAAAACTAATTATAACATGCTTACAGGAATTTTCTTATCCTAAATATGCAATTACAAAAATTAAAAACAAGAGTAAGAATTTAGATCAAATTCTAATTTACTTAAAATACAGAGATTCATCAGACTTCTATGCAGTGGAGTGTAATATAACAGAAAACAAATTCACTAACGAACATAAATGATTGCAACCTGAAGAAAAATAACTGGTAGTAAATTAAAAATTTTAAACAAGCAGCTTTTAGTAACAAGTTAGCAAAATTCTAAACCTTCCTAAGATTCTAGAATTAAGTTCAACACAGACTAAATAAATAGAACAACACAATTAAAACAATTACTACCACACATAATAACTAATCACTAAACACAAATACATCACAATAGGTGTATGAAATAAAACACAACATAAAAAAAACTAACAGTCTCTACAATAACAACTAAAAACATAACAGAAAGTACAAAATACTAGTGTCAACAACAGTTCATAACAACACATAAACTAAAAACATAAAATCCAAACTAATCATCATTCTCCTCTTCATCACTATCGTCACTACGCCAAACAACTGCAGGCTCATATGGTGGATATCTAGGGTTCTGAGGGAATACAACATCCTGCTTAACTCTCATAAGGTTTTCCATAGCTAAGTTGAATTAACCATCATAATCACTACGTCTCTTCATATACCCATCCATATGCTCAGTAAAATGTTCTAAGTTTGATACCTTATCCGCAGTATAATTGACATTGTCCAAAATCTTTTGTAATATCTGTGACTGAGAATCAGATCCAGAAGTCTGACCTCGTGATGTAGAAGCATGTGAGGTAGAAACTTGTGAAGTCGAGGCAACAGAATTACTGGAGAATCTACCCTTCCAGCCAAAAATAGAATGATGTGAATAAGACTTCACATTCACACAGGTAATGGGCTTTAGTGGCTGTAAGCTCTCCTCCTAGTTGTCAAATCTAACTCTAACCTGCTCGCATAAAAAAAGATCAAGGAAGAGAATCCCAAACCTGCAGTAGTAGCAGCGATGACTGAACTAGTAATAACTCCAGAATTGAAGCTCCAATATCAATAGGCTTGAATTACTGAATGCAATAGTTCATGTTTGCTCAATCTTGAGTCACTTCACTCAAATGATTTGTAGGCAGTAGATGAGCAGAAATAAAATAATGCCATGCCTTTGCAGTGGCATCCAACTTTGAAGTAGAAAAGTTTACTCTTCTTTCATTTAGAAAATTCCATAACCCTCTCCCAGTAGTGAAAGATGAAGTAATCCCGTCTAACTCCTCTTTCGTAGGACTATAGTTTGAATAAAAACACAAAGTCCTTGGGGGCAAATGATACAACTAATTAATTGCCTCAGAAGAAAATGGTACTATCTTCCCCCTCACTATGCTCCTTCTTCATCAGCTTCTAGGAAATTCACATAGAACTCCCGTACAACAGAAATCACTATAACAATAGAAAAATAACAAAACCACTCCCACTGGCAGCAAACAAATCAACTCTTCAACATCTCCTCCCGAACTTTTAAAACATCGCTCAACAATCAGCTTCCTTGAATGCAGTGCATCATTGTATTGATCTTGAGCTCTCAAACTAACAAATTTACTTGAATCAAATGAGGCCTTCCCTATGCTTCTCTTCATTCTTGGTGCCATTTTCTAAAAAATGTATAAAATTGCAAATGAATTCCAAATTCAACTCCAAATCACTAAACTAAACTCCTGAAAACTTAAACTAACAAATCTATGCATTTTCCAACAATGTTTCTCAAATTTTCACCATGAATAGTGATTTTCGAGTAACTCATGAATGTGCTTAAAATACATGGTGAAAAAATTTTTTTTGCATAGAAGTGAAGCTCTCACCTCAAGAATATCAAATCTAGCAATTCTTGTCTCAAAGTCCCAAGAAATCTTCAAATATGGTAAGCCCTAGCTTAGAAATCACAAAATCCCGAGGTTGAAGATAAAGTCGAGGTTCGATAATGGTATTTTCAGTCCAATTTTTCAATTCAAACTGTTTGCGAACCGGTTTTCATGAACCAACGCTTAAACACGAATGGTTTGGCGCTTAGGCACCTGTCTCTCTTTTTAGGCAGCGCTTAAGCGTGGGTCTTGCACACAATTTCTGATATTTTTGATTTAAGTGAAATGCACGTCTAACTTAGTTAACCAACCATATATGACCTCAAAACACTGTAATAACTATTTCCTCAACACTTATCTCTTCTCTTACTCAAGATACACCAATCTTAACTAATTTTATTCAACATAAATAACCACAAAATCTCACACACACAAAAAACACTCATATTAATTCACAAATAATTACATTTTCCCTACATTATAAGAAATCCAAAATTTGGAATTTTTTTTGGAAAAGCTTGAAGCAAACTCATGGTGAAAAGTTTCTTACCAAGTAATCTTACTTGGAGAGTTAGATTTTTTATTTTGTAATTTATTTGGATTTTATTTGGATTTTTAAAGAAATTCCAATGGCTCCACGAGTAATGAGAGGAAAGTTGATAGTTGATTTTGATGTAAGAAGATTCATCAATTTTAAAGCCCAACATTGTTATAACACTCAAATGGAAACAAGAAATCTGATCCAGGAACAGGCATTTGCTATCTCGGGTGGCGAGATCAAGAGGTTGATCAACGCTAAAAATTGGGAGAGATTTTGCTACTTCACTGTAGTAGCAATTGTGCCTATGATTTGGGAGTTTTATGCCAACTTAAGGTTTACCACTGATAATCACATCCTTGTGAGAGGTAAGCAAGTTGAGTTTTCTAGAGAAATGATCAATGCTTTTTATGGGATGAGAAATGTATTCCATTATGAATACACTACAGTCGTGATGAACGATTCATCATTGGATGAAGTGATTGCTTTTCTGACTTATGCAAGAGGAGAATGGAAGATTAAAAAATAACAAGAAAATTAGCTTCTCCGCTTCTAGATGAATATTCAGTCAAAGGTATGACACCACTTTATCTCTGCTAAATTACTACCAACAAATCATTTGAGTGAAGAAACGAAGGATAGAGCTGTGCTAAACTTCTATATTCAAAAAATGAAGGGGGTAGTTGTTGGTGTTCTCATAGTTGATCACGCTCGAATTATAGCTAGTAGTGCTACAACCAGTGGTTTGGGTTACCTTGCCCTGATTTTCACTTTATGTAAGCAATCAAGAGTAGAGTTCCATCGAAATGAGGAAAGGCTGTAGCCACAAAATTCTATTGGTAAGCATGCGATTCGAAGAGTTGAATCATTTGTAGAGTCTAGGAATGGAGATAGTGATCGACCCTCTACATCAGCTGCAGGGGCATCTACTTCTCGCTCTGCTTCACTTAAAAATATTATGAAGCAGATAATCATTCAACAAATGGATATAGTTAATATGCAGAATTAGAGTAAATAAATTGGAGCAATAAATGCTTATAATGATGAGCATAAGCAGAGCAGAGTTTAGCATGATATAACTTTTGAGAAAGCTATGGTTAGATATCTCAATGTGGAATTTCCAACTTTCTCCTGCTTCACTCTTTATGCTCCTGTTCATGAAGAAGAAGAAGATGATGATGATGAGAAAAGTGATGAGGATTGATATTCTTAGGAGTCTAGTTTGTTTATTTTGTTTAATTTTCTGTTATTTTTTATTGTGTTGTTATGTAGTTGTTTTTGAAACTGTTGTAGTAAAAACTTTCATTTTGTGTTGTCGACTTAATCTGTAATAATAGCAATAGATTTTTAATTTTTTTTTTCTTTTTTAGTATTTTTCAGTTTATGTTTCTGTTTTAATATTCAACAAGTCCTTTAAAATACATTATGTTTCATTTAATGCTTTAAAGTCTATATATATTTTTAAAGATAATACCTGCAGTATACCAGAGCCCTGTTTCATACTCAGAAATCCCCTACATGTTAGTTTTTATTTTTATGCATTTACTATTTTCTTTCACCAAATAAATTTTATATTAACACATTTTTAAATTACTTAAAAATTTAAGTTCGGGGGAAAGAAAATTTTCTTTTAAAAAAATATGCAAACTAAATTTTATTTTTCCTCAATTAACTATTGTTTTAAAATTATTTAACATGACCTGGGATATTAAGATTTAATTTTAAATGACTATACTTATGTTTATGAATATTATGGTAAAATCTAGATAAAAGGTTTTTATTAATGAAGGTTAATTTTTAAGTTAAAAATGTTTGGTATGATAAGATAAGACTATATTTTTCTATTTTTAGTAAGGAAAATTATATTTTTGAAGCATTAAAAATTTTAGAGTTTCATGTAAGAATAAAATAATGAAACTTTATGAAAAATCATAAACTAATATGAATTTATAAAGTGAAGAAAGGCAAGGAGTTTTGACTTTAAGAAGAGGATAGTGAAGTTTGAAATTATTAAAGGTTATCATAGTAATCCTCACTTGAAAAAGAAAAAAGAGGGGGGGGGGGGATTAAAAAGATCCTAAAAGAAAAAAAAAGAAAAGAAAAGAAAAATGAGTAAGGAGAAGCTTAAGGAGATGTCAAGTCAAAAATTGGCTTCACTTGAATCAACTTAAGCAAAAGGCTTTATTACATTTTCTAAACTTGTATTGGAGTATTAGTAACATTACTAGTAAAATTTTCAAGAAGTTCTTTTTCCTATGAATGTTCTAAGTATCCTTGATATGACAAATTACAATTCTTCTTGAAATGAATGGAGATTTAGAAATCCTAAGTTTTTTACTAAGTACTCTTGGACTTAGAATTTGAATACAAGTTTTTAAATGTTTTATTATATTTTACTATTTTATTTATTAAACTAAAGTATAGAAGTTATGAGTTAATCACTATCCTAAGTCATATGCTTTTTATGTAGTAAAAGTGTTAGTTGAGGACAAGTAACATTAAGGTTTTGGGGATTTTGATACACTAAAAAAATATGTTGTTTTAAGTATACATTTTATGTTTATTTTTGGTGATATTGCACTTAAAGAAGGGCATTTTCATGTTTTTATTATAGATATATCAATTTTAGGCATTTGGAGCAAAAACAACAAAAAGGACAAAATTTGGAGCCAAAACAATGAATTTTGGGATTCTGGCGCTAATGCACAAAATTGGCGCTAGAAGCACCATTTGACAGAGAGCTGGCACCTTAAGTGCCATTTAATGGAGAGTTGGAGCTATATGGGCCAGATTTGGTGTCTATAACACCAAAAACCAGAACAACGCAGTCTTAAGCAAATTGGCTCATGAAGAGCCAGATGCGCCAGAGATGACTTTTTGCTGATTAGGGCAGTTTAGGAGGAATTTTGTGAAACTTTTGAAAGGGACACTTGTTCTAAACACCCCTTGGAGTGATTCAATGCATCTATACACTTTGAAAGGTTCTTTTATGAAGAGACATGTCTATTGGATCAATGGACATGTCTTTTTTATTCAAAAGGGTTGACTTTTGGATAGAATTTTGGAGGGAATTTTGAATTCTTTTTTAGAGGGAGGTAGCCTTTAATAAAAGAGAGGGAAGTCTAGGGAAAAAAGGAGAGTTGATTGGTGTGAGGTGTAAGGGGCGAAAAAGAGAAAGAGAGAGAGAGAGAGAGAGAAAGAGTGTCAAGTGCTTGAAGATATTCTTTAAGGATTATAAGAGGAGAGGGAAGGTGAGAGATTTCTTCATCATTGCACTTCCAAAAGAGAATTGAGAGTGCTTGTAAAGAGGGAAAGGCTTGAAGAGAACTTCTAGGGATTTGCTTAGGAATGATTCTGAGATAAGTTGGG